>JAJHUR010103324.1:0-10791 GCA_027495735.1 Lutjanus campechanus
GGATAATTCGACCAGTCTTTTAAAACATATGGACAACAATCCAACCCTAGTGTATTTAATTTTTTAATATATCGATCCTTGTCAGCTGGCAATAGCGACTCAAAGTACTCCATGACAACTAGTTAGCGTTGGCAAAACACGTTTAAATTCCACGTTTTTACAGTATAGCGGACGGGGGGGAAGGATTGTTTTCCCCCACGGGTTTCCCCGCCCCCGGATATGACATCATTGCCGACTGTATCTATATTATAAATACAGATGAGATACGTTGTATTTTAGCACAGAATACATGATTTTAGTAAACCTATAGAAAATAATTTGTTTAATTCGCATAATTTACCATTGAATTTATTCGTACGTCCTGTGCTTGGTCCGGTGAGCTTCACACTGCATAGGAACCGAACCAGGGTTCACTTTCAAGCGAACCGAGACCCACATTTTTAGGCGGACCAGAGTTCGCTTGTTTGGTCCGCACCAGAGTTTGGATGAGCTTTCACACCTGCCCAAACGAAGCGGACTATCCGAGGAAACGAACTCTGGTCCGTTTAAAGCGGACCAAACAGCTCTGGTGTGAAAGCGACCTGAGACACAGGCATCACTGCAGGCATCACTGCAGGCATCACCACAACAAGGCATATTAATGTGGACAATAACCTGAAGCCACAGGGCCTCTTCTCTTTAGTTTGAGCCTTTTCACATTTTTTTCTCATGCCTTAATACCTTAATACCCTTCTGTACAGCTGTCATTTTTAATACCACTCATATTTTCAAATATTTCCACAATAATCCACTGTGTTGTATCCTGTTAACAATCTGTTTAAAATGTTTTTTTTTCCAAATTGTTTAAATATTTGGAGCTTTTTTTTTTTTTTTAATCGCTTATCTATTAATTTTATTCTTGACTTTTATTGAAGCTTCTGGCAGAGTTTCAGGAGTAGGACCACACCTCAACCATGCCTCTTCCGGCATAAATACCCACCTAACCTTTTCCTCCTCTTTTGCTCTCGTATTACACACCAGAGTAGAAACCAAACAACATTGTTTCAAACGTGCTACCATTCAGAAAATACTGCATTCATTCATCAATTCCTCCCACTCCAGTCCATTTACTCACCCCGCCTGAGGATGGATTCCATCTCGATACCCCTGTCGGATGAAGAGCTATTCGAATATAACCACGATGATTACCTCCAAAGTTTTCATCAGCCCATGCCAGCAGCCGAGACTGCCGAAACCACCGAGGCCGAAAACGTCTCCGCCGCATGCGTCCGCGAGGCCCCGTTATCAGAGCCCGGCTCATCGCTTCTCCATGTCCAAGACTACTACACTTCACCAGAAGATTCCTCAGCGTCTTCCAGCCCACCTCCCTCGTCGGAATAGAGAGGACGAGAAAACCGAGATCTGTTCGTGGCCATCGTTACACCTCCCAAACTCCTTCACCTCCCAGAACAACTCCGGCCTCCTGTCATCGCGATTACTCCAGCCTCTCAACACGCCACCGCTCGCAGTGCCGCTATGCTCCAATGAGGTCCCCCGACAACCAGACTTCACCCAAAATCACCGGCTGGTCCGTAGTCACTCTGCAGAAGGCACCGAAGGACAATGCTCTCTATTTCCATAGAACCGACAATAAGGCAAACTTTTCAACACATTCATGTCAGCTCGCCATTCCTTCAACACAAATTCACTTCCGTCTGACATCATCACGCATACCCCGTCCACACGGCGTCACAGTGACGCCAGCGTTCCTGTTTAAAGGGACAGTTCACCCACATCCACTAGCTAAACAGGAGAAAAAGCTGTCTTAACTTCTACACAGCTCCTCTCTGCCCACCGGTGTAGCTCCGTCTCGTCCTGTCTGTGACACAGTGTGTCTGTGCTGATTGATTACCTGTAACTTCTAACCAATCAGATGTGCTGTAGGCGGGACAATGAGCCAGACTACAGAGCATAGTTGTGTATTATGCTGTGCAGTTCATAATGATCTAGTAGTAGATCTAGTATATACATAGAACAGTACTGTATAAGTTTGAAGATTTTAATATTATTACCATTAGCATTACTATTTTCATTATTATTACATTACACAACTATGGCGATAATTACAGACAGACAGAGATCAAAGCCAAGTGCATTTTTAAAATAATTTAACCCTAATCCCACCACTTTTTCTTTTTGCTGATCCAAAAATGATCCCATCTGTGACTCAAAACCGTGATACAATCCGAACCATGAGTTTTTTGATCCGTTGCACCCCTAGTTCCTATTAAAGGGACAGTTCACCCACAACCACCAGCTAAACAAAAGAAAACCAACAAAAACGGGTTGCATTGACCAGGATAAAGAACACCAGGGCATCTAATTGCCATTCTACATAATTAATCTCCGACAGACCAACCAACTCCCAAAATCTATGGCCCTCCACCTCTCATCAGGAGTTTCACCACAGTGGCCCTCATCCACGGTAAATGACACCGGGACTTCGCATTCCAGCACCTACTCCAACCAGGTTCAGCAGGGGAAACACGCACTGGGACGCCAGCGCCCCCACTGGCCTCATCCACCAACCACAGCAGCTGGCTCCAGGAAGGGCACTAGGCACCAGGATGCCAGTGTCACTTGCTGCCCACATCCACCAAACTCAAGCAGCTGGCTTCGGTACAGCCACTTGGCACCTGGATGCCCCCACACCAACCACAGCAGCCAGCTTCAGTAGGGGCATTTGGCACCGGGATGCCAGGATCTTCCATACTCCCACTCCAACACTCACACCAGCTCACATCAGCCGAAGCCTCCGTCACCGGGATGCCAGCGCCCCCAGCTGCCTGCACCCACCAAACTCAGGCAGCTAGGTTCGGTACAGGCACTTGGCACCGGGATGCCAGCGCCACTCCGCCCCATATTCGCTAACACACAGCTAGCTTGAGTAGAGGCTTGGCACTGGGATGCCAGCACCCCCCACTGGCCTCATCCACCAACCACAGCAGTCGGCTCCAGTAGGGGCACCAGGCACCGGGATGCCAGTGCTCCCCGATGCCCATATCCACCAAACTCTGCAGCTAGCTTCAGTACTGGCAATTGGCACCAGGGTGGAGCTGGCATCGGGATGCCAGGATCTTCCATTTCCCAGCTCCAACACTCACACCAACTCACATCAGCTCTGGCACCAGGATGCCAGTGCCCGGCTTACATCCACAGACTGTGTAGCATTTCCCCATCTGTCCTAACCACGTTTTCCCTCTTAACACATGCTAGCTCAGTCATCCATTAAGTTCACCCTGTCAAATGCTAATCCCCTCATCCGTCAACCGAACACTTGTCTTCCGTCCTTCTCCAGTTCCCACAAGCTTGCGCAAATAGATAATAGACAGTAATTACATAGACCTCGCTTACTTATTATGCTCTCCCTCTACCAGCCACCCACTGACCGACTCCTCAAAGGTCACATCAAGGTCAAGGTTTCAGTTATCCAAAAGGGAAACGTTCCAATTGCTCCAAGAACCTACTCCCTCAGAGTTTGCTTACACATCCTCCCCCTTCAGGGATGTACTCTGTTCACAGTGTTATGTGCCAGTCAAGGAAGCCAGGACCCAGTTGCAGAGTTAAGACAAAAAATGATTTATTGACAAGAAGTTCACAGTTAGTCAGTTCATGAGATAAATGCTCGAACAAAGTAACAACAAAAAACTCTCTAGGAGGAAAAAGTAGCAACAGAAAAGGCAAACAGAAAATCACCATGAAAATGGGAAAAAACCTACAAGAACAAAGTACAACAAAAAACAGTGACAAGGCACCGAAAAAACTTACTAAACTCGAGGAAGACACTGGAGAACTACACGTGGCGAGAGGCAAGAGATCACTGAGAGCATGAGCGTGCTGCAGAAGCAAAGGGAACAATCCGGTACAGGAGACAAGGAAGGAGTGGCTTAAGAAGCCGGTTAATTTGGGCAGAACGAGCTGCAGGTGTGCTGGAAGCCCAGTGCTCCCAGAGATCGGCCTGCCCCTCGGCACACCCCCTGCAGGAAGAGGGAGAAAGAACTGAGATAAATGCCTACACAAAAAACACGACAGAAATCAGGATCACAACACACAGTTTCCCTTCCGCCAGCAGGAAATCGACGATTACTTTGCAATCATTCTAAATCTTGCTCTTCGTTTTGGTAGTAATGGGTTCTATCAATACCAGATCCATTTAGCCTCCAAAGCAGCTTGGCTGGCTCCAGCAGTTTAACAAGGACACTTACTGGGGCATGCCCAATAATGAAATATACTGCCGCATCTTCGCAGCATGAGCCTTCATCTCCCACTCGCTATCAATTGCTCCCTCCATCCCCTCACTCTTAAGTTCCACCTTTTGGATGGCCCAAGACGTGCTAGACTCCGTTTTGGCTCTACCTCATCAACCAGAACAAGATTGCCTTCTTCTATGACAAACACTTTGACTCACCTACATGGCATCCATCTATACACCAACGCTGCGCCCTCTGTCGGTTTTGGGGGGTTCTACGATGGGAGATGGTTCGCATCAGTATGGTCTTTGGAGCTTGCAAGCGAAGGTCGGGTCGCATTCTCTGCCTGTCATTTGTGGGGCCACGAATGGTCTTGCAAGTCCATTCTCATATACTCTGACAACCTCACAGTCATTGACACAATCAACAATGATTGTTCCAGTTCTGTATCCATCACGCCGTTTATGCATTGCCTAACTCGGCACTCCGTTACTCACCAGTACATTTTCGTGCAGCTCACATTCCCAGCCATTCCAATGCCATCGCGGACTCCCTATCTATCTATCCTATCCCTATTCCTATTCCAGATATTTGGAGCTCGGCCCCATATGTAGACACTCACCCCATTCCAGTTCTTCTATATTCGGTTCTGACGTTCGACCTGTAAATCCGACCCAAATACCTCTGTTCGTCGAGTCCCAGCATAGCACCCTCAACCCCGTTATCCTATCGGTCCATTACACTACAACCTTTCCATCGTTCGATCGTGTCACCTTAACTTCTTTCAGTACTCACCCCTGTTCTTTCATGGCACCAAAATGCATAGCATAAAGCTTACCTTAGCGGCATTAGCTACTTCTCAAGATTCATAACTGGCCATCCAGGCAGAGCCTCTAACCTCACTTCCCAGAGAACTCAAACGGCAAGAGTCACCTCAAAGTCCTCGGCACCTTTCTCTTACTTCAGACGTACCGTCGTTTGCATCCAAACCATCCACTCCAGTTAACAGCTCCGACGTTGGCCAAACCTTAGAAGCCATGTTCGTGCTTGCTTCTTTGATTTCCTCAGATATTCCAAATTCACTGCCTCCACCCTCCACTTCGACCCTTGCCGTCATGCCTGTATTGTTTCTGGTTCCACCAGTACTTCCACCACATACTCTCCTTGTTTGGTTTTTTCCCCCATTCATTTCTCCAGTCACTCCTTCAGAATTGGAGCTGTGACCACTGCCTCTTGCAATGGCTTCCTAGAGCACCTTATTCAGATCATGGGCCACGGGTCATCCCAAGCATAGCACCACCATGTCTACCAGATCCCAGAGACCTAGGAATCGCTTGTTCCCATCTCAAGTAACTGGAGGCTTTGGGGGGTCCGTTGTGTCCGGGTGCTACGGCGGATTCCCCTCCGAAGCTTCCCCAAATACAGCCAACATACAAAGTTAATCAAGATCTAACTCCATCCACGTGTTTCACTTTGTTAATAAACACTTAAACGTCCTATGGTTGATGGTGTGGTCCTTCCTAGTGAAATCACATTCTTGTCCTCTCATCTAATTTTAGAAATTCCCTTTCCTCTCCTTGTGGTAACCATTCCTCTTTTTAAAGTTTTTTTAATTTTATTTTTTAATTCAATACATCCCAATAACCGTCATGTCATAACGTGTGTCACATATGGTGTCTTCCTGTCTGACAGGTCTTACACTGCTAACATCAAAACTGAGCTTTTGGACCCGGACGATGACTACACCCCGGAGGATGCCCCTCATACGGTTAGCCCACCATTCAACCCCTATAAACAGAGTAGGTAATGCACACACACGCACACGCACAGACACACACACACGCACACACACACACACACACACAGAATGACAAGAGTACACAAAAATGTGAGTATAGTTACTGAGGAATGACAAATGAGGCATTAATCAGTGTTGAATAAGTAATTCAAGGATTATATGGTAGATAATAATGAGTTGTTAGAGAACAGAGAAACTAATGAATCATAATTAGTTCACAAATATCTGTGAATCAACAGGCTGACCACTTCCTTCATGAGTCTCTCCTCATTAAAGGGATAGTTCAGGTTTTTTGAAGTGTGGTTGTATGAGGTACTTATCCCTCATCAGTGTGTTACAGTAGATGGCAATCAACACACCCTGTGTTTGGAGAAGCAGCAGGAGTACACAGTAAAAGAAACAAAACATTGAATGTGAAATGTGATTCACATTTCTTCTTCAGATAAACTTGAATCTTTGAGTTTTAGAAGTAAAAAAAAAAAGTATTTCAAAAATTGTTCAGTCTTTTTTTATGCCTGCAAAACTAAATAGATATAATAGAAAATATTCACATTTTAACATTTACATTCACTTTAATAGTTTTACTCAATATTTTTTGAAATGCAATTTTTTGAGCTTTCTAAAACTCAAAGATTTAAGTTTATACAAAGAAGAAAAATAAATTATCTCAAGAAAAGATCAATAGTTGGTAAAACTTTTCCGAAACTCAAAAATCTATTGTACGTGAAGTACGTTGCCTTGAAAATTTGAGTTTTCTCAACATTATGATTTTTACAGTATACCAGTGTAGGAAGCAAAGTAATGTACTGCTTTGGACAGGGTCAGCAGCAAAACACATTTTAAAGCTCACTGTGACCATTTATTTACTTTTTACTTCTAAAACACAGAGAATCAAGTTTATCTAAAGAAGAAAGGTAAATCATCTCAACTAAAGAACACAGGTTGGGAAAATTAAATTTATGGCAAGAGTCAAAAAATTTGAGCTGGATGCAAAGCTAAAAAATCTACTGTATTGTAGTATGATGCCTTGACATTTTCAGTTGCTTCAACTATTTTATTTTATAAGAGATTCTTACATTCTCCCAATGTAAAATTATGTTTGTTTGTTTTTCATTTGTATGTCCTGGTTTTCATTGGCCTGGTTTGGTTTGTGATCAGATCATCTGAGTGGCTACAAAAATGCAGATGAAAGTAACTAAGTAGATTACATTTTGTAATGCATACTAGTATGAGTATAAGTACAGACTTGAAAATCTACTAATTGTTGTGGCTCCAGACAGATGTTTTTGTTCTTATTCACCCCAAAATGTCTCTTTTGATTGTAAAGGTTGCTCTGTATGTATTAGTATGAGTCTGTAGCTAATACAACCACACTTTATCTCTCAACCCGAGTGGCACAACCTGGTAACGTCACATTAATTGCTAATGACAGAATGATCAGTTTCGCTTTTTGTGCCACCTCAGTGGGAGAAGTCACAACATGAAAAAAGAAACAAGTTCTGTTCACACCAGTCTGGATTACACTTTCTTGTGAAACATTCAAGCTCAGGACGCTGTGATCAACTGAGATCACTGAAAGTGGTGCCGCCTCACATCCTTCAGCTTTATTGGATAAAACACTTTGCACCAGGCTGAACCAGGCTGACAGATAGTGATCTGTCCTCTCATCAGGTAACATCAGTGCTGTGGAATTCACTGTGGAGATTGTGAATGGGACCAGAGCCATTCTGAACATCACGGATCCTCTGTCCAGCATCCACCAGCGCGGGAAGCAGCTCACCATCAGAGACGTCCTCAAAAAGGACCTCAAGTATAAGATCAGCTATTACAAGGCTGGAAGTACAGGAAAGGTACATACCAACACTGACACAGATTCATCAAAGGAGTGAACACTGACAAACTGTTGGACAATCACATACCTACGAGTAAGTTAGATAAGATGAGACTCCAGTACATAAAGAAAAACTAACAAATAAGGAAAAAAGAAGAAAACAAACAGACAAAAACATGTCACACATCACTCTACAGGATCACACAGTCACAAAGGAAGCTCATATATGTTGGCCTATTTTCCATTTTGATGTGAGTCCATAACCAGTCCCAGAGAGACACTCCTTCCTCCTGATTGCTTTCTGTTCTACTGAGCAAACAAGATGCTATTTCCACCACTGTGTTAACCCATTCTTTCAAGTCTGGGTCTTTGTTGCCTTCCAGTGTCTTAAAATAACTCAACAGACTGTTATTAGACCCACAGTATTAAAAGAAAATGTGCACAAATAAATACAACTTTTGACTTAAAGGGATAGTTCACCCAAAAAATATTCTGTTTGAAAACTGGTCACCATTCTCTTCCATTGTTTGGGAGATTCTTCAACTCTGTTTTCCTGTGAAACTCCAGCAATGTTTTGTGGACTAACCCGGCCCTCAATCAGCATGAGGGCGAGTGGATAATGGCTGAATTTTCATTTTTGGGTGAACTATCACTTTAAAGGATTTCTGAACCAAACCAACTACTTAAAATCTCTAATACTCTAATCCAGAGTGGTCTGACCAAACCACATTCCCATATACAGTGCAGGAAGATTCCTATTTCAGTTTTACATCTCCAACACATATTATTGTTGAACCACTTCATTCTGTAGACTCGTGACGGTGTGTGATAATATCTTACATTGTGTGAGCTTCCACCTCACATATTTGCCCCATCCTGACACAATTTTAAACCATTTGTCACCTTCAGTTTCTTCCTCGAGGCCCTTTTGCCAAATCAATTTCACATTATCACACAAGAATTTGTTATTTTATAAAATTGTGAAGCCTTGAGGTTTTCCAGTGGTAATTTGAGATAGTTGATAATAAGTTATATTGTGTTACTTCCAGGAATGTCCTTTTCCTACCAAATTAAATCGCTGAAACAGATTACTGTGTGACAGAAATAAACCATCCTTAAATAAATCACCAGTGGTGCTTAAATCACAGGAATGCCACTGCTTCCACTACACAGTATTTTCTTATATACAGATTGCAGGGCTGTGCCACAGTGAAGAGTCCACACATCTCTTCAGTGTAGAAGGACTGTGTTTGTAATATTACCAGTCGTTTGGGATAAAGCTTGTGTTCAGTGTCCATCCAGGCTGCTTTACCTCCTGCATTGTCACAATATTTTGTTATTTTAACCATTTCAAAAGATCCATGGGTCAGGAAGACTCAACCCTCCTTTGTCCTTGTGGGCACATAACTTATTCAATTTGATCTTTTTCCACTCCACAGGAAATGGTTTATTGTGTCATCAAAAGGTTTAAATATACTTGGTGGTATTTTAAATGGGAGCATCACTGTGATATAGTTTATTTTTCTATTCTTACCTGACAGAGAGACAGCATATCTGACTCCAGTTTAGCAGAGGTGCCCGGTCTGGATGCAGGATACAGATACTGCTTCATGGTGGCAGCTTTCATCCCCTCCAGACCCAAAAACAGCCAGCACGGAGCCTTGAGTGAACAGAAGTGTGCAGGAAAAGATGATGTCATACCAGGTGCACACACCACACACACACTACTGCACATCACTGCACAGTGAATGGATACAGACAGATGTGGAGAGCGTCAGGGCTTGTACTAGAAGATAAAGTGAAAGCACAGTGATCCCTGTGATGAACATGTCTCTGCACATCCGCTGTCATGTGATGGCTGCAGAGACTCTGTAGGGTCGGTGGTGTCCTCCCTGGTGTTTCTGAGGGGACACCAGTATTTGTCCCTACAAAGTGAAAATTCACAGTGGGCGGCAGAGTCAGGAATGTAGAAACAGCGAGCTCATGAGTCCTGCCTGTGGCTTTTATGGATAAGAGATTCTTTTGTTTGGTGTGTTCAGAAAAATGACCACAAAGTACATCAAGTGGAAAAGAGTCCGCAGAGCCTCTAAGAGCTTTCTGGGCAACAAACACGGTGTTGTTCACTGCTCACAGTCACTGACTCACCCAAACACACTGTTTTCAAGCCTTACAGACAAACGTTTCTGACTCATTACTCATATGCTTAGTTGATGTTTCTGTCTTTTAAAAAGTGTGAAATTTGGCTACATTTCCACTGATGTGTTTTGTGCATAACAAAACCTCAGTGGAAGCAAGTGTATATATTGATACTAATATTTATAACAATGCTGTAAATCTTAAAATTGGACATCTTGGACACATTATCCATTAACTGTGACATGTGAAAGACATAATGAGACAAAAACAACAAAAAAGATGTAAGAAGATGAAAATGACTTAAAGCTGCAGTAGGTAGAAATCCTGAAAACGGTTGATTTGTGAGTCTCATCTGAGTTAGGTTTGGTTTTCTGCGTCCTCAGCTCCTCCCACTAGATGAGCAGCACGCCCCTCATGAGCGCAAGCAACCGTTAACGAGGCTCGTGAGCGAGCACAGACCGACAGACGTCAACTGTGTGTAATAAAACAGACACCTGACAGTAAAAAACACCGACAGAGGAGAGAAACTACATTTAAAAACATGAAGATTCAGTGTGAAGATATAAAAGTACAGAGAGCTGAACATAAAGAGTCTTTTAAAAACGTCTTTCTCTCTGCTCTCCTGCACACACAAGTTCAACTACGGAGCCCCTAAAGGGACATGGAGGAGAAAAAAAATTGATGGGTGAAAAAAAAAATAAGGACGAACTTTTGCGAGATCTCGCAAAATTATTGCGAGATCTCGCAAAAAACTTTGCGAGATCTCGCAAAGTTTTTCTCTATGTTTTTTTCCTTTT
>JAJHUR010103326.1:733-26091 GCA_027495735.1 Lutjanus campechanus
TTATCTTTTCAAGATCGCGCTGGCCTGGATTCGATCTCACCAGAGCGAAAATAACCTAAACTACAAGTACAGCAGCCTAACACCATTATCCACTGGAGCTTATTCAGGAAGCAACTGTATTGGTCAGTGACGTCAATATCCAGGTAACGTTTTGCTTCAATTCATCTTAAAAAACTGGTTTCCCTTAGTTTATCTTGCAAAATAACCCGAACGTGCTCATTAACGGTGTTTTCTCGAGGTTGTGGCCAAATAGACCAGTACACCAAAGCCCCATACATGACAAAAACGTAGCCTACTTCTAAACAGCTTTTTAAAAATCGTCCTGGCGGCCTTGAATTGACTCAACAGCGCCACCTACTGTTGTGGAAGTCTACTGGCATTTGTGTGTGGATCAGAGTGCATTTGTGTGTGAAACAAGGAAGGCGGAATATTAGTGCCAAAAGTCACGTGACAGATTTTCGTAGTTGTAGAATTGTTTTTTGTGAATCGTTGGGCGTGAGTAAAACATGTTTTGTGTGTATGTGAGGTTTTGGCATGATTTTAACTCCATACTGTGAACGGACCTACAGCTCCATATCTCGACATAGCTTTTTATTGTGCTATATTCGCTAAAACACACTTTTTTTGCAACTGAATCAAATTTCAATGTTTCATTAAAATTTGTCACATACCTAAACCCTGCACAGATTTTCGGCGTCACTTAGAAATACATCACATCACTGAAAAAAGTGTTTTTTGTTTTACTTTAATGTGACAACTGTAAAAAAAAAACAGTAGGGCTATTCTGATACCAAAACCAGTGTTGGAAATGCCTCTGTTATGGCCTAAAATGCAGGTATCGACAAGTACACAACAGACCAGTTTTTATAACCTGACCCAGGCCATTCAATATAAGCAAATATACAGGGTCAGTAGTATACAGCTTCAAAGGTGTACATAGCATTTTTTACATTCTGTTACAATTGAGGGTTGCTGCTGTGCATCTCACTGCATACAATCCACAGGTAAAACCTCCATTCATTCTGCAGCATTCACGCTGCCTACATTACATATATAATGCTATTAATTCTTGTGTCTTATGCAAATTTAAGCCGCTCTTATCTTCCGCGACTTCATTAATCTGCGGTTGCATTCATCCCGGCCTACTTCTTGATCAGGCTGCAGCTCAATACTCTTCATTAACTGAACCTTTTTTTCCAGGAAATATTCAATCTCGACGTGAGACAGGTCAAGCAGGACCACACAGCCGGGGATTGTGATTCCAATCATGTAGAGGAGGACAACATACACCCATACTTGTTTAATTGGCTCATATACCCATGTTGAGCAGGTGCCGATAACATCCCACATGCACTGTTTTTCATAAGTGTGTGGCTCCTCCACCGCTGCCCTCCCCGTGCTCTGGAGAAGCGGAGAGGGCAAGTAAATGGATAGTCTACTCGAGATATCCTCTGAGTAATTTCACCCTGTACGTTTGAGGCTTTTTAGGGGCTTCATTTGGAGAACCCTTCCCCCCTCCACACATACACCATAATATAAAAAACATTATTAATATTCACCAGAAATTACTAAGGAGAGCAGGAGAGGGTTGCCGTATCCAGATGGATGCCCCTTAAATCTGTCTTCAATTAGTCTCCACTAACTTACATCTTCCAGTTGAATTCTGATTAGCTGATCTGGCTGGAGAGCACTTGGTCCCCCTCCTGAGTGCAACCTAGCTGCTTTTGAGTATTGTGAACCTTTGATCAGTGCCCTCTCATTACCTATAAAAGCCAATGCCATTACATTTTGCATCGCCTGATCTCCTTGTCCATAGCGCTCTCCCCTCCTCTATATCAAAGATCACAAGCTCATGTAATGACAAAAAAGAAAAATCTAGTGATCTATAAAAGTAGAGCAGATGATAATACGTTTTAGTTAACATTATCTCACATCTCCCCAGTGCGATTATGAACCTGTGGCCTGCCTCCTGTCTCTGTAGCCTGCTACTTCCCTCTTGTGGCCAACCAGGACACAGAGACGCCTGAGACACTTACTGAGGTCAACATGTTCACTTTCCTCCTTCCTGCATTTTTTAAAGCAAGAAGAGGGAGATTAGAAATGTGTATAACACAACAACACTCTGACATTCATCTTCAGCGCCCTCCCCCACCTTTTTCTCCCCTCTGCCACTGTAGAGACTGCATCACCAGGGGACTAAAACCCCTGCCCATTAACATATAGACTCTTTATTTAAATCCCATTCACTTTTCCATCCATTTAGAAGAGTAATGCCAGCAGGTTACAGCGATGGCATTGCGTGAGGCCCTTGATTGAGCTTCAATTTGATCATTTTATCTGATTGTGAGGTAAACAGTATCATGATGGATAAGATCTCATTACAATAGGAAAGTGAGAGTTTAATTTCCTGTACATGTTCCATCTTTATTAATGTCAGAGGCAGCAGGTCGTCAATTGCATTACAGGCCTTGGTACTCCAGCTAGGCATCCTTGCTTGACACAAACGAGGCCGGCAAGCCAGCTTAAAGGGATTACATTTGGCACACTCCTCCAGCCAATTTTCGATTTTGGTTTTGGCGTTAATGCTGAATCTCGCAGTGTAAAATAGTTTACAACTTTGAGAGTAAAAATAGGCTGCAAAACATTAATTAATCCACATTGTTGTTGTCTCAATGAGTCTTCTATCTGTGTCGTGAAATGGCTGCCAGAGTGGCAAGACACCAGCTGGTGTAGAAACAGCAGATTTGTTGTCTGTCAAGAAAGAAACTACAGAAGAAGACAGTGACTATCACACCCTGACACCACCGGCCCAGCGAAAGAAAGAGTGAGGGGGGAAGAAAAAAAACCAAACTTCAATAATAAACCTGTCAACACTCCAATCTGAATACCCAGGAGCCACAACTGTCTCAACTATCCTCCCCTGGCGATAGTCATCATCACGGACACTCTCCTGAGAGACAGCATCTCATCTATCAATCAGTCGCACACACATTCACACACACAGCCCCCTCATCACATCATCTCTATTTGTCCCATTATATCCTTAACACGGTCTAAAATACCTCTGCTGCTCCAGGAAGGGAACTGTGGAGGGTTGAGGGTTGTTCAGGTGTGTGTGTGTCTGTGCATAAAGTGTGTGTTGTCAGTGGCTTCATTACTTGCCTATGCCTGCCGCTAAGACTCTGAGACAGCCTTGTTTGTTTGTTTCCCCCGCTGTAATCCTCAGTTGAGGCTTGACGTGCGGCGCCAAGCCTTAGCCGTGTTACCCACAGACCTCTGGGAGCCACAGCGCCGTGGCATGTACCGGGAAAAGAGAGAGAGGGAGGCACAGGAGACTTACACCCCCTGCACCTGATCATTACCATGCTAAATTTATATTGATTGCTGTAGCTTAAGAGCTAAATGTGAGTTATTCCCCTGGCATGGTCGCCGTGTAGGATCTGCGGTGGTGGGCTGCTGGTAATCCAGAGAAACCACAACATGTGTGCGCTGTGTTTGGCCATAGATATGACAGTACACATTATGCAGTGCCAGGGAGCATTTATGTAAACCTGACCAACCCCTTCCAGCGGTGATTTTTAAAGATCTTGGATTTCACATTACATCCACAGAGACTTACACAGGGAAGGGGTGGTCCTGAGGGGAGTGGGCAGCGGGTGGGTGGTTGGTTCTTCAAATCATCCCCAGTTCTTCCTGCCCTTGCTCTACTGGATAAAGTTGTGTGTTTGCGCTGTCTCTCCTCCTTCAGGCAGCCTTCATCACACATATGCATATGTGCTTGCCCTTGACATTATCATCAGCAGATTTGTGCAAGGGGGCCCCGAGGTAAGGTTGAAATACTGCTGAGGCTTCTGAGAGAGTGGCCCGCTTTAGAGAGACTGTCCAAGGGCTAAATACGCACCCAGAGACGAAGGCAGAGGAAGGGAAAAAGCTCAGTAACTGAACCTAACAGAGCACCCCTCAGGGGACAGCAGTAATTAAACAGTGATTAAATTAAGGGGCAATGCGGGCAAAACGCAGACTGATTGACACTCTGCCGGCTCCTCTCGCTCTCTCTCTCCTACTCCTCCTCTCTGTCTCTCTAGCTCTCTCTCTCTCTGCGGGTTCAGCTCTGTCGTGGAGCATTGCTTTCCATTGACCTCCAATTACTCACCCACTCTGAATTCTTCAAGGTCCAATTTTCGAAAACTATTTTCTTAACTGTGTTAAGAGCATGGATCGCTGCACATTTGTTTCTGAGAAGGCTGAGCTGCAGGACTGGAACACAGAAGTTGAGAAAAAGGGAGAAAAAAAAAGCAAACACTTAAATGCATAGTGTCTCTGTGCTTCCAATACTATCAATGTTTGCTTCAGATAAACTCACAAACTACAATCGCTCTAGCGTTGCACCCAGAGTAGTATCACTCTTTACAACAGATAGACTCACAAAAGTACAATCACAAGAAGCTGGCAGTGATTTAGAAACCGCACTCATGCCGAATCCAAAGCGAGTTTCTCCCCTTTTTCGAGCGTGTAGCTGGCCAGCTTTAGAAGTGCCTTATCAAATACTCTCCTAGGGGGGGAAATACTATAAATTACCTTTGGCGACTCCTTAAACCCAAAGCAAATAGACAGACAGAAGAGCTGAGCAACAGCAATAAAACCAGCTTTAACAAAACAATCAGAAAAACCAAGACACTGAAATTGCCTTCCTCCGAATCTACGATTCTCCACACGTTCCCGGCTTACCCTGCTTGCCACAGTGCCCCAGGTCCTCAGGCCCTTGTATAGATTTTTATAAACCAGGTCTTGTGCTTATGAAAATACGTACTGAGGGTCCTTAAACAATCTGTTAAGTCTTCTGATAGTGAAGAAGGTCCTCTTAGTGTGTAATACAAATTCAAATAGCTGTATGGAGATGGATTACGGGGCAGACAAAGAACAGGGGCCCACTTTAGAGGATGAGTTCAAGATGACAGGTATTGATTAAGTGCTCAATGAGAGCACGCCTATGAAAGGCCAGCCACCACACAGCTCATGAAAGAATCATATAGCTCATACACAAGGCGCTCGGCAAACATACAGGCGTGGAGTGTAGGTGGGAGCACATTCAAGCTTGTCATATCACAGGCCAAGCAGTTGACAACCTGCTTAGTTTTCTGTGGTTTAAAAGTCATAAAAAAATGACATCAAACTTTTCTTATGTATTTTGAAAGCTTATTAGTACCTATACATTTGAGGAAGCAGGTGAGTCTGCTTTTGTGGATGTGGGTTTGCACAGAAAGACAGAAATGAATTCGTACGCCAGAATCCATTATTCTTTGGTTTGAACGGCGCAGTTTGACACCACACATTCCTTTACTCCTGACACTGGTATTGGAAGGAAAAGAGGAGGGATGTTCTCAAAGATAACATGTGAATTTAATTTCTTGGTGAAACAGCGGAACTGGAAGACTTAGCCCTCCCGAGCATAAATTGTGCAGCCGATGCGCGGTTGTCAGAGTTTGTGATGATGCCGTGCGAAGACAGCCGTAATCGCAACAGCACTGCCAGCCTGACCCACCTCATCATCCTTGACATTTAGCACCGCGCTGTTTCTCCCTCCCTCCCTTCTTCACAGTAAACAAATGTTTTAACCCTGATTTGTATCAGTGGAACCAGAGGACACGCAGTGACACAAAGTGTGGAAAACTTCTGAGAGGGTCGAAGAGAAAGGGAGGTGGAGAAAGAAAACAGAGAGAAGAAGAAAAAAGATAAGAGCAGGGGAAAGAAAAACAGGGGAAGAGAGGGAGAGCGATCTGGCCAGACTGCCACCTAACAGGGGGTATCTGAGACTAATCTCTACGGAAAGCTGTCAGGTCTCTGCAGACAGTGTTCTGATGGAAACTAGGCAATAAATGCTTCTTTAAGCCGTCATAAATATGCAGCTTCCTGCCTCAGGAACAGAGCCATTGCTCAGACCTGGGTCCGAGCTCATTATCGTCCGTCTGCAGTGGCAGGTTTGCACGCCAAGTTACAGGCAGGATCACTAAAAGCCCCTTAACGTTTGCTGCACCGGGATATGTGGCTCGCTTCTGGGACCAGACAGCAGGCTCATCAAATCAAAAGGTTGCATATGTATATATGTACTTGACTTGTGAGGTTTAGTTAAACTTGCACTGCGCAAATGCACTCAAACAAGCCATAATTGTTCAATGAGCAGTAAGACTTTCAGAGTGAAACCCCAACATTAACTATGTATGGTTTCTATTTTTTTCCAGGATATATGGAACTATATGTGGTTTAAAGGTGGATCATATGAATAATCAAACAGTATGGAAACATCTCCAGTTAAATCAAATATGTCAGAAAAGAGTACCTCACAGACCCATCACCCGAATATTTTCAATCTACAATTTGAGATCCATGAATAGCATTGACAAAAGGCACATTTGACTTGATTACCTCTTGACATTTCTCTCCATGAATGAAGGCAGCAGTAGATAAGGCAATCACTGAGCTGACATAGTGTAAATATATAAATATGCTTATTTATCCTGGTCTCCAGATAAAGACATAAGGGCACATGAACGCATGAATGGACAACGTCTCTCAGCAGCCAGCAGGTCCCTGCCTGCCTGCTTGCCTGTCTGTCTGTAGAGACTGACAGTACAGCAGCGTGCCCTTCATTATCACCGGGTAATGCTCATCACAACGGCTGTGGCTTTTCTCCATAAAAACCCCAAGTCTCACTCACAATGAGAAATAGGGGAGATAAGGTGCAGGAGACCATTTCTCTTGACATTCACGACGGCAAACTCATCAGTCATGCTGTCAAAGGCAGTGGTCCTGGCTAGTTTGGGATTTATGAGAAATAATGATGGGTCGAAAATAGCTGGTGAGGGCTTTGCTTTTACCTTTGGTTTGGGAGTGTTGTGTATTGAGGCACGCTCTGCATAAAACCCAATTTCTTTTGTCAGTGACCCTTGCACTGATTTCACATCCAATCTCACCATGTTTGGGAGGTTTGGCGGAGCCTGTTTGAGTTGGGGCTGACATTTCCGCCTCACATGATGGCGGCAATAAGTTTATTTAAAGGAGAGCACATCACCATGAGCATTAAGGATGGCTGCCACTCCCTTTGATTCACAGAGTATTATTCAAGCGAGGGTCAAGGCCTTGCACGTTAATTCATCTTAAAGGGATAGTTAGGATTATATGAAGTGGGGCTGTAGAGGTACTTTGATAGTCAGTGTATTCCCAACAGTAGATGTCAGCCAGCATGCCCCCAGTTTGGAGTAGAAGAAGAGTACCAGCATGGAAGTGAAACAGTGAACTGCAGTGGACAAGGTCAATTAAAAAAAAACTTTTTTAGCCACTAAAATAATCAGTATCAGTTTAAGCGTACGCTATACGCTCTTTCCCATTGGGACACGCCCCCTCAGCCAGACTAAACAAAACACCCTGCAACATGGCAGACAGTAGAGAAAACTCTGAAACTGGGAGTAAAACAATTGATTATCTGCGTAAATTAAAGGCAGCTGGATTCGACAGTGATCCTTCCAACGTACCAAAGTCTATTGCTGAAGAGACATGTTTGCATGCAGCTGTGTTAATTTTACCCCAAAATCCATCATACTTTACACAAAATGGTAACCACAAATCGATGTTTCAGTACTTGGATACCTGTTTCTGTGAATTGCAGCAATCTATTTGATTTCCTCTCTTTCACTTTTGGCAGTTTGTAAAAAGGTCACTCTGATATCTTGTTGAATCTAATCGTACAGTCAATCACACAACAAATCTTTCTCATTTTTTGTGTTTCGTGTCTGCTGTTTCTGAGTATTTTGTGACGTCAGTGTTTTGAAAGGTTAGTTCAGATTCACTGAAGTCACACAATAACACAAACAAACTGAGGCTATTTAGGCAGCAACCAGCAACCCCCATGTTCTGTGAGGTAAAATTACTGTTGTGGTTGCTTTAGAGAGAGCAACATTTAGCTTACACAACTGCTGTTTCCTGCCAGAAAAAGCTCTCTGAGAGCAAGCCTAAGTGGGTAAAATATCCTAAATATAGCGTACATTACAACCAATCTTGATTTTTTTTAAGTGGTTATAATACATTTGATGCTGACCCTGTCCACAGCAACATTGCTTAACTTTCTACACCAGTACTGCTGCTGCTTCTCCAAACTGGGGACATGCTAAACAACATCTAATGAAGGTAATGCACTGACCATCTAAATTCCTCATACAACCCCACTTAAATTAATCCGAACGATTACTTTAATTTATCTTAAATTTATCCGAAAACCAAACAGCTTTCTGACTAAAGACCATTAACACGGACATGTCCTCTCCTGGATCATATCTGAAAACGGGACAACAACAAAACAGTAATAGCAAGTGTCAAACACTCTCACTGTCTCTTCAAACTAGTGACAGGCAGTGACAGATGCTCCCAGTGCAATTGTCTTTGTAAACATACTGGGACATGTTCATGTTATTGTGACATACCACAAGGTCTATGAACTTAAGGTAAATTATTCATTTCAAAGTCATTTGAAAGTGGATTTCAATAATGTTGCAAGGGCAACATGGTTGAATCATATAGTACAACTACACAACTATAGATTATAGTCAGTAGGACTTTTAATGGGATCCCTATGGGACCATACTGCAGGGATGTCCTCAAGCACCAAATTATTAGTCAATTTCAGATTATTATTAAGTTTATTAATTACTATTCTTAATATATCTTATTAGAGTGCCAGGAGATATAGCCTAACTACCTAAAAGCTGCAAATGAAATGCTCGACATACATCCACATTAAATATATTAATGAAATACTAGATTGGCTGCGTGCGTAGCTCGCCTTTCACTCGAAAGTTCAGGAACCAAAATGAAGCCACACCTGCAAAAATTGTTCAAAGTGCAACGTTGCTTATAACCAAAGTGTTGTGAAATTACTGGACGAGAGAGTTTGGGGGCAATTTTGATTCGAGTGTGTGAATGAGACCTCTTGAGGCTTGAGGGTACTTGGATCTGTGTGGAAATTAAGCCATGAGATTGTAGCTGAGGGGATGGAGGATTGACAGCGACATTAGCCCCTCAGCACCTCTGCTGTATCGCACTATGGCTCTGTAAAATAGATGGACAGGAATAGCAAATTAAATCTTCTTAATAGTAGCAAGGGATGTGGAGTCAGGTTGGTTTGAACTGCAGGACATGAAGGGTGGTGTTTTTAGTGGAATAAAATGAAGTGGCCATGAAGTGTTTTGGTTAATGGGCCTACTCCAACCAACTTCATCCAGAAGGCACTGTCATATTTACACCAATTTGAAGTGAGCTCCTTGACAATGCCTTCTGGCCTATTCTTGAAACAAGTTCACAGGTCATGCTTCGTTCTTCGCTGTTAATTTGGATAGATTCATTAAATTCATTACATGAACAGACAGCAAAGAGTTACTCAGTGACAACAGAGTGAGAAAACACTCGTAGCACTCGGACCAGCTGGCTTTTGTTGTGGCTTTGTTGACGGTTTTCTCACTAGCTGCTATTTTTTTTCCCTTTCCAGGTTCAGTGACACCACATCACTGTGCCACAAAGACTAACCTTAATGTAGACAAAGCCAAGTCGGCAAATCTTTGCACAAGCAACATGCATGGACGCACACACTTTTAACAGTAGGAGGTACACAGAGGGAGCAAGGCGTTTTTCAATGCATTTAGATGAGACCTTTAACAAAGGTCCCTAATGCAGATATCAATGAAGCAAGGGACTGGGCTATCGGAGCGAAATTGGCTGACGGAGGGATGTCACCTCTGCGCATGAAAAATGATGGATCCCATTTGTAAACTTCTCCTCTACCCTGCTGCCCCTCCTCACATGGACACACGCCACCCCCCACCTCCCCGTTCATCACCTTCTCCGCCATTGGTTATTAAACAAGGAAGCAAACCTATGACTTTGCTGGCAAATAACAAGTGGTCTGGTAAAATTGGCACTTTGCTGGCCATTTCATCCGACTGTCAGCAAGCCCACAGAGGACCTGCGAGACTTCAGTGATGACAGGATAGATTAACATCACAGACTTTGTTTTTCATCTTCCCTTCATTTTCCATACTATTCTCCACGGACGTCAACAAAATGAAACCAATATCTATGAACCCGCAAACACACAAGTGGAGCTTTCAAAAATATTAGATTTTGTGTGTTGGATTGGACAATCTTCTGTTTCTTTCCTCTAACTCCATGGCTGTGCTTGATTTGAGAGGCAAACACCTAAAGATGAACAGACTGCTGCACTTTTTTTCCACCCTGAAATTAAATAGATTTATATTTCATATATAAAATGTCTCGCTTTCTCCAAGTGCGGGCCTCAGGTCTGAAGGCAAACATCAAGCCAAATGATACAACACAGGCGATGCATAATACAACAATTTACGGGGCTTGCAGAAATCATGCTAAGCATATAAAGTGTGATAAGCAACATAATATGCATACTGAGCATTTTTAAGGAAACAATGATATATTGTTAATTATCCTGGAATGAATTACTGCATTTTTAAAAGCAGTGCATTGAGTCAAAGGTGTAGAGGTTAATACAGGCAAACAGGCATCTCTGCTGGAAAATGAAAACTTCCCAGTGGAATGTGATGGCCAGCCTAAATGCTGACATTGTGGTTTCGGTGATGGAGTGACTTTGGGAAGGTTTGTGGTCTGCCAGCGTTCAAAGCTGTGCCTTGAGGGTAAGGGGGTAAATTTGCTAAGTTAATCACATAATGAGGCCAATTAAACATGGGAGAACCCAGGTGAAATGGGAGCTGCCACAGAGCCTCCAACAAATGAGGCTCTGCTGATTCCGTCTCTGGACAGAGGCTGGACAACCCAGTTTCAGCTCCAGTAATCCTCCACTAAGTATTCACTTCAACACTTATACAGTGTATCTTATTAATGTATGTACAGTGTACTGGATTATGTGTCAGTATTGGGTGAATTAACTTAAGAGGAATGTGTACATTAACATCCAGGGCAGCCTGGATTAGGGCTAACGATTTCATTATCCATTAATGTGCAGATTACTTTCTTAAGTAATTAAACATATGTTGTATAAAAATGTCAGAAAATAGTGAAAAATGCCCTCTGCAATTTCTGTGTCCACTGTGACATCTTCAAGTTGCTTGTTTTGTCTGACAAACATACCAGAATGCAAAGATATTTAACTTCCAATTATATAAAACAGATAAAAGCAACAAATCATCACATTTAAAGCTATAATATGTAACATTTCCGTGTTAAAATGTCTTAAAACGCTAGACATGTGTTATATATTTTTTGAGTAGTGTATTTACATTATCCTAAATGTTTCTAACAGTGCTCAAACCGAGAGAAATCTGCAATTTATTTAAGGTTATGGTGTATTTACCCCCTAGTCACTAGTTGCACAGAATTTGTCGGATATGTTAGAAAGTGAGAAAGGAAGTCGGTAAATCCGACTGTATGTAATGTGAATAAAACTTGATACATTGTCTCATCCATGAACATGATTTCTGCCTGTCACGTCCCACACTACTGACCGACATCACCAAACTATGTGTTTTTTTATTGTTTTAATGTGAGAGAGACCCCTAGTGGCAGACATGACAAATTGTGCTTTTAAGAGGTGAAACGGGTGCAGTATTGCTTGATAAATTACCTAAAATCCCTGAAAATCTAATCTCAGAACCCAGAAGCTATGTCTAATGACAATTAAGCCTTTGGGGCTAACTGCTAACATTTCTGAGCTTTCGTTGTAGCCAGCAGATTTCCAGGTAACAGATAACAGATATCCGGGCCAAGACTTCCTCATTCCTGCTCCAGTCATTGTTTGCAGCTGGATTAGCAACTCGAGATCCAAGAATGGAGGCTAATCTTTATAAATATCTGCAAATGAATGCTGATATATTTGTAATAATCTAATAAATGCTAACGCTTTGTCAGATGATAGCCGACAGATTCTGAGACTGCATTTCAGCCAATGCATTCTGCCTCTTTTGCTCTCCACACTGTTAACCTACATGCAACTAAAACCCACTCAAACATAATTGGTCAATAGCACTCGAACTACAAACGGAAACCAGGAAATTGACAATATAATATAGTCCCCTGCCTACAGATGAAAATCTATTTTCTAATAATCTTACATTCATGTGGTGTCAAAATATGAGGAAAAATTAGTTCCTGAATGTGAAAACTAATGTGCACTCAAGTGAGAAAAACTCAAAAAGTTAGAGAAAATTTACATGAGTTGCTGAGTTGTTGTCTGTTGAAGTCATATAGCTGGGAATATGGCAGATGAAAGTTTCATTAATATATTGAATGTGGCTGCATATCAAGTTGGTTGATAACTTTCTATCAATTCAAGAATTGCATTTTAACCATTTTAACTGCTACTTGCTGTCCACACAGAATGATCTGGATTAGTTAGACCAGTTATTCATTACCATTAGCCACAATAACAACAGCTGGATTCAGCACACCCTTCCCGACCTTAGCCTCCATGTTTTTTTGACATATGACTTAAAAGCTCATGAACTCATCAAAGCTGGAATAGCAACTTCCCAACTCAGGAAATTAGACCATCTGGGGAGCACATGAATGCACTATAAATCAGAACAGTTTTGGTTACTTTTGTTGATACACCAATCAGGATTTAGCAATATTTTAACCAAAATCTCATTATTTTGTTATATTTCCAGATGGCAGTTTAGTCTGATTAACCCGCACCTACAGCGTCCTGATGAAGTACACTACTCTAGCTGAGTTTTTGAGTCTTCACTCTTAATTAATAATACCAAAGTTTTTTACTTTGGTTGTTGCTTCTTTAGTCAAGAATATTTCATGGTACCAAGAACAACCGAAGATTTCAAACCAGGTTCAAACGGCCCTTTAAATAATAATTAAAATAGCTGTTAGTTGTTGATCAGGAGGAGTGTTGTGCAGTCTGTCATTCAAACCTTGATCAACAGCAGACTCATTTCACCTGAACTTTTGTTGAAATTGATCAAATATTTCCTGACACTGCACCTCTTCACCGCAAACAAGCATTTTGGTGGATAGCCTTGATTATAACCGCCGGGATGTGTTGATGACGAGAGTATCCTGGTGTTTGAGTGCTCTTCGGGGGTCTACAGGAGGATAAATCACTCCAGCAGCAATTAGACCTCCCTGAGTGCTTCCTACATACCTGTAACTCCACAGGCACAGCAGGCCTGGGGTCAAAGATCGTGGTGGGTTATACACTGAACAAGATGAATGGCAGTGAAACAGTATATTCATGTGCCATCCTCTTACACATAAGAGTGCTAAGAGCTCAATAATCTTGGAGTGTCGCCCCCTTCTAAACCATTTCTAGTAGGTCGAAGGGTGGGAGCATTATGACTCCTTGCTTTATGATATGGAAATTTCTGCTTTACCTGTTCATCAAGTGAAAGAGAGCCTGTGGGTGTGTTGCGTTAATTTTAAAATGCAGGAACAAAACCAGCCAAGGATAGAATATCTGGCTCACAAGCTGTAGGGCTACCATAAATGAAAAGCTGTATCACTGTCACAGATACAACACAAAGCAATAAGGAACTGCGGAGAGAGTAGTGCATTAAAACATGAATACATGGGGAGATATATGGACGCTAATGAAAGAATATTTCATCACCATCGAGGGTTTATAAAAGGCCCACCACTCTGCCCACCACGATCCACTAATCTGGATGTAGAGGATTTACCGCGGAGTAAGATGGACAAGGGAAATTAAGGCAGGCACATTTTACCAGATCATATTGCGATGATTTGTTAATAAAATGCAAAGCGACAGCCTCGATGTGAGACAGCGACTAAAGCGCAGCCGTGATTTAGACTTAATCCGTCATTATCCCGCCTTTGAAGTGACCTCGCTGTGCATGTTCCCACTGTGACCCAGAAGCACACTCGCAGCTTCTTCATTAGCCAGGATGAAATAGAGTCACAGCACACTTTGATGTCCCGTCTTGTCCAGATACACACACACAAACACACACACACGCGCACACACACACACACACACACACACATACAGGACACCTCCATACTCACACATCACAGATATCCTTATCACTGACTACGGCGAGGCATGGAAAAACATTATGGTTTTTAATCAATTACGGCTCTCACCTTTGGGGCAGCACATTCATTACATATGATAGGAGCAGCTAAGGGACAATATTCCAATTGCGTGCCGAGATTGAAATGAAAGAAATTGTATGGTTAGAGGGGAGACAAAGACTGCAATTTTGCACAGCAGAACATCCATGGCTGGATTTACATATGTGCACACAGAAGGCTTATAGCGCATGTGATTTCACTGATATAATTTATGTGTGCCCCTGTGATTTATCATCCTTAGATCAGCGAGTAGAAATCAGGCACAGATCTCCTAAAGAGGTCCACACATGCTGCCAGTAAATGATAGGTGTTATAAAAGTTTATCATGGCAATGAAATGGAACGAATCAATCAAAAAGGCACAGGTTGCCGTCATGCAAAATGGTGCCCAATCAGAGGTAGTTATCTGGTAGGAGGTGAGCACATGTAGAACATGCAGGCAGCAACAGCGGCCTTTGTTAAAAAACAATCAGAATACTTAGATACTGTAACATAAACAGGCAAGTGGTGTATAAGTATTGTTAAACATTAAGTTTTGTGCAGTACAAAGAAGCATCCCAGATGTGGTGATAATTAAGTATAATGTACATGTACTGGCATCAAAAGATGTCCACACACAGCTGTCCAACAAGCTAAACAACAGAGAAAACAACAGCAGAGAGAAGCCACATGTAAAACCATACATACATACAGTACAACACAAACGGAAAGTTTTGGAATTAGGTACACTACATGGTAATTACAATAATAAGAATAATAAGAATACAATAAGAATGGACAAACCAAACACTGACTCTAGATAAGGACTTTCATGTTTTTGTGAGTTGTGTGGCCACCATAATTTCTCCTAAACACTAGAAAGAGGAGGTTGAGACAAGGAGTTTTAAGTCCGCAAGCTCCTCTACAAAGTTATAAATATGCAACATGTCTGCAGTAAAATATCTAAAAATACTGAACACATGTTATATATTCTGTTGGGTTGTATATTTACATTATCCCAAATGTCGGAATTGGCCATTTGAAATATCAAGTGGCAGCATTATCATACAATATTCAAAGAAAGCATAAACCTTAAATTAATTACTTTTTAGTACAGAAAGACTTCTGATTGAGGCTTCTGATAAATACAGTAGAATTAAATAAGAATTTATCTCGAATGCACACATCATGTTTCACAGCTAATCTTACGAAATAATGTCAGGTAACATAAACGCTTAAAGACATTGTGTCTAATGAAATCATCGACCACAGCTTGTAATGGAGAGTCACTGCATTCAGGAGTTTTCTCAACTTGTAAAGTCAAATACTTTTAGGATGCTGCCCTTAAGTGTTAAATCAATGTGGGGAAACTGTGACAAGTTCATTGATCAACAATATGGGTTTCTAGCACAACTCCACCTATTTCTAGGGTATATGGAGAAAGGAAAGAGGGCTAAGGAGCTCAGAACTCCAGAAACACTTGATGTATGTAGAACCAGTTTATTGTCAGAACAACAAGCTTTGGCTTGTGGCCTCATCAGAGTCGTAACCTGATATTCTTTATACTACAGGTGTTGCTTGAGTTTTGACCTCACAAGTTCATTGATCATCATTATGCGTCATGATTTTTCACTGTGACATGAGACAGACGAGACAGATGACTGGCAAATAATTCACCGGGTTATTAGTGAATTAATCTCTTATCTCTGCAACAAAAATTATATAATTACTACTGCATGAAGATCATAGAAAATGTAAATAAGCAGTAAGTATGACCTATTCATGTTGTATTTGCAGACTTTAGAAGTTGATGAAGATGGCCCTGAATGAAACATTTGATTTGGGGGTACTGAGGACTACAAGGGATATGCTTGTGTGTTTTCAAACAATGAAAGCTACATTTCTTGTTGATTTTTTTTAATTAATGTGGACTTAAAATCCGGACTTTACGAGATCAAGCCCCTGAACTTGGCAGTTGTCAGATACTGTTGTCTGGGCTCAAGTTGCTCATCTTTGAGGACTTACTGTACTTTCTTTCTCTTTTCTTTTTAAAGTATTTTTGTTTTTTTTCATGCCTTCTTTTTTTGAGAGAGACTGCTGAAGTGTAGACAGGAAACGGGGTAGAGAATGTAGGGAGAATAGAGTCAACACAGGCTGGAATCGAACCCATGACTGCTGCAGAGGACTGATGGCCTCAGTACACAGGGCATTTGTTCTACCAACTCAGCTACTGGGGAACCCCTTATTGTATTTTCTAACAGGAAATGAATGAAAAAGGCTGCTCCAGTGTACATCCAGCAGGTGTCACTATTTTAATCTAGTTACTAAATATACAGTCCAGAAATTTGTCTTTCCACCTTTTACTGGCCGTAGAGCCAACTCCTCTGGTACTCAGCCCAGCAAAAGATCTATTTTTAAATATATATGGTACTTTGAAAATAAAATATATCATCTCTAAATATCTCAACATATCCATAAGTAAACGTAAACAAAATAAATTACTCACTATGTAAATTAATGTATATCGAAGCTTTCCCATAAAATAAATCTGTGATCCTTTAAGAAAGACCCCATCTGTGTCTTTGGCACACAGTCTGCTGGAGCCTGCTCCCTTACAAAAAAGGTGTGAGCACCCATGCGGTTAGCTGCACAACACACACGTTTGCTGCACGGTGTAGAAGTGGAGTCCTTTCCCCAGGCAATGGCCCGTCAGGCCAGACAAGGGGGCCGGGTGTTAAAGTGTGAGCCGGGTACACAGAGTAACAACAGGGCCATCTGCCCTGGGAATGCACACATCCATCTTACTAAGGACAGCCAGTCTGGGAACAGATAAAGGAAAACAAGGGATGGGGGGTAAAGGGAGAAAGAGAGGCGAGAGAGGAGGTAAGAAAAGGCAGCAGTAGGGAAGAAACGGTAAAACAAATTTGTACATGTACATGCGTGCACAATGTTGGTGATGAAGGGAAGCTGTGAAGGAGTGAAGACAAGAGAGAAGGGAGCGGTTGGTGTAACAGTAATCTAGACTGGTGGCACCATCTGCAAATAGTGAAGGCTGAACAAATTACACAAAAACAATATGCATGTTTTTACTCTTACACAGCCTGCAGTGGACAATAAACAAAACAACAGCAGGTAGTCAGTAAAGAGCTAAAACATAACTTAGCCCCCCCACCACAGCAGCCACATCAGCTGCAGCTTACGTTAGCACACCTGCAGCCGGAGTCTAAACAGTGTAACTTAACCCTTAATGGACAGCAAAACTTTAAGCGAGGGATCAACAACTTCATTGGCTCATTGGCCAATTAACTGGCTCGCTGGATAAGTTGTTGTTGGAGATAAATGGGCTGTTGTAGGGACAGTTTGAGATGAGAGAGGGAGGGATTTTATTTTGTGTGGCGAGTAGAATGCTCTAAATAAATAACAAAATAATCAAAGTAAAAACAATGTTGAAATTGATAAGTTAAAAACCTAGATTTTATAAAAGAAATGTTTTTTGTTTTTTTTGAGAGTATAGTACTGAAAAAGGTAAAATTCCAGGTGTGAACAGTGCCTAACCCTACTTACTACACATACACATCTATATACATTTTATATTTTGGCTGGTTTGGGACATTTCTGGCCATCAGCTTTTGGGCAGTGGTGTGGAGCCCTCAGACAATAACAGTGCGCAGGTTGTGAGATACACACACATACACACACACACACAGGAAGCGCTGCCACTGTATTCACAAACACACAAAATCAAAATCCAGTTTATTTGTGCTTTAAGGTGTGTGCAGACAGAAAACCTCACGTAGTTCATGTGGGTTTGTCTGTAGAATCATTTTGGGAAACTTTGTACTCCATTACTTGCACAAATGTTTTATTTGCCCCAGAGGGCCAGGATACAGCCGTAAGCTGATGAGCTCACAGCTAGTGAGCGAGTTAAATAAAATCCACGTGAATTTCACATATTTGCGTAATCCAGCTCAAATGACACGAATTTCATACTATTTGCATGTTTGCACTGACTTGCTTGAAAAATTTGCTTCACTATTTGTCTTAACACACTTTTACCACATAACCACTGCAAAACAATTAAAAAACATTTTATTTCAATGACTTTGTTCTTGCCAACTTCAGCCCCTCTTTTAATTCATATTCTAGCTCCCTTGACCATTGCTGCTGTCTCTCTCATCATCTTGTTTGTTCAGCTGGGGAGGAGGAGCCAGTCTTGAATGGTGTGTTTACAAACAGAACCCGATACATCCTTCATATTATACCGTTGAAGTCTCATTTTGACAATTGTACTACAGATAAAAGCACAGTGGAAACCTTATAATGTTTTCAATTGAACATTCATGTTTGTTCATAAGTCATTATGTACTTGCAAAACAGATTGTTACTCTATTTTATTCTATCATGCATGACATCAGGGAGGTCAGTTGAGAGGACAGCAGTAAGTCTCGGCTCCCACCGTCATCCGTGCTTCATAACCATCTGGATATGACTCCAAACACTGCAGTCAGCAATCTGGGTGCAGTGATATCATCTAGCATTCTCCATTTGTTTTTATTTTTAGACCATTTCCTCATCACTGTATAATCAGTATATATGGTCCCACTGATACAGCACTCTTCCCTCCTCTCTTTCTCTCCCTCTCTCTCTGTGACTCCACATTACCTTATCACACTGAGAGCTTTTAGCTGTGCTTCCAGCCATTAGCTTCAGACAGTGGATAGCTACCAGGCTGGAACAGAGAGAGAAAGAGAGGGAGAGGCAGAGAGAGAGAGAGAGGGAAAAGTGGCCTCCTGGTGGCTCTGGATGATGTCAGTGGTGAAAAAGGTCTTTTTATAACACCACCTGTCCATCTTGTCTGCGTGGGGGCTCAATACAGGTCTCAAGGCATGTGGAGCCTCTGTATAAAATGACCTTCGACAATTTTCATTCCACCTACACAACACACAAAAGTTCATAGACATTTTTGTCCTGTTCAACCTGTGACTGGAGCTTCCTATAAAACCTCCATAACAAGCTAAGCCACTAAGGCTACATTAACACTGCAAGCCTTAGCGCTCTATTTAAATTTTAAAATGTGGCAAATATCAGAATCCAGTGTGAACTTGTCACGCTCCTAGACTGACTCATATGAACGTGTGACATAGACTTCCTGTCTCCATTTTAGGATAGACGGGGATGACATAAACAAAACCTTCAAAAAGTGTTGTGTTCATTTGTGAATTATCTCAAAATCGGTGTTAGCTTTGACTAAATGTACAGTATATTTAAATTATGTAATTTATTTTGAAATAATTCTATGAGGGGTACAACTTGATGTTAAAAGTTTGGGGTCATGCCCTCTCCATTCATCTAAAATGTCACGATGTCAGCGGCACTTCACAGGATCTGGTTGTATGACACTTCAGGCAAATGAGTGACATAAAATTCACATTCATTCAGATATGACTGTTCACACTGAGGTTGCACTGTAAGTGACATCATAACTTTCTACCCCCTAAACAGGTGAGATAACATTACAAGGGACAGTGATGTGTTGGTGATGTATATTGGTGCGAGACGAGAGTAGCTGTACTTCTCTCAGCAGTTTCATGCAAAACTAAACTACGACAAACCCACCACAAATTGCAACATTCTTGTCTTGTGAAATTGTCTTTTCACAAGAAATGTGTGATTTCGGGAGCAACAAATTATTTGTCTCTCGCCATAGGCCACTGTTCATTTTTCTCCGAAGTAAGGTCCAAGGGGAGAGACTTTGCCTCTTGATAGCTTGTGATACATCTAGCATTTTTTCCATATGTATGCTGTAAAGAGGTGTTTGTAGTTAATTTATCTGGGTAAAGGTTAAAAAGGAAATGTGTACTACAGTACATATATATTATGCATCAGCTTTCATTTTGAGTGCCATAGAGTAAGCTGCACTCCCCACTATAATCCATCATTTATAATCACTGCAATTATATCACAGCAAGAGCACAGAGTCAGTGTTCTGCCCATTATTTCCAGACAACTTTGTGAAGCAGACCTCCAACACTTTAAGCTTCAAGCCTCCTTTCAGAGTCGAACAGCTGATTTAACACCACGTTGAGAACAATTGTTCAGCTGCTTACTGAAGCGTCTGAGTCGGTCAGAGTGCCCGCCATGTGAGACTGACTGACGTGTTATTGACAGATGGCCGGGCCCCTGCCTTCCTCCGCGGGAGACTTCTAAACCAAACAACTACTGGATACCACCAAGGTGATCCTCACATCAATATCAATCAATTATTCACATATTTGTGCCGGCTCGCGAAAAAATCAGCTTGACTGCGTTTCATAAGTGCCAGACCGACATGCATTTTGCAGCAGGGGAATGGAGGCAGCCCGGCTATTACCCCGCGTTTGATCCTACAGTTGTGGTGAGCTAACTTTGCGCACTGTGACAGCGTGACATAGAACTGCGATTAAGTGGGTCAATGGTTCTTATTGTCTGCATTACAGCCATTAGCTTTTATGGAGGAATACATCATGTGTGCCAGTTCTATATTTGAAGCAACATGCAGAGAAAAGCCTGTTTTATTCATTTGCAAATTTCTTTTCGGCACAAAACCGAGGTCAAGCCTTAAACTTTTCCTGCATACTAAGTGCACTTGAACTGAATACATAACTGTGGAGGAATATTTTTGTGTGGGCGCCTCAGTTATCATACATGTTGGAGAGGAAGAGAGGCAATAGTACTGTAGTTACACAAGCAGCTGTGTCTAGTGGATTTGGCAGTACTTGAGGGAGATCTAGTTTATTATTCCTTGTTTAGTCGGCCTCTCTGGACTTTTTCCTTGAAGTGCTTCATATGAAGTATAAAGTAAAGCAGTACTACACTGTGTTTAATATGAGGTGCTTTGGTTTGCTTTAGTACATACCATCACACGCTCCTCGCTCTGCGTTTCCATCCCTCAAACATAAAGCTGTGCCCCGAGGTCAACGGCAACAGCCCTCATTCTACCCATCACTGTGCCCTTGTGTTCTTCACAGCCGCCACTATGAGAGGCAGTGATTCATTCTTTTGATCCACTCCAATATCATTAAGTTATTAGTTGATTTCAGTGGATTTAATCAGCATAGTAATTCCTCTCCGTGGGAAGATAAGTCTCTCTCAAGAGCAGTTACGCCGTCCACTACGCCTGCTGATTAGACACAAGCCCCCCCCAAAATAATTCATCAGAAAACTGCAAAAAATAATTTATCAAAAGTGCTTCTCACAAAACCCGCTCAGGACCTTTGCTTCTTAATAATTAAACTCCGCAATTAGGCATCTTACCATGCACTCAGTGTGAGGCTCCATGTAATATTCATAACCATACATAATTATGCAATATATTCACTGAAATAAGAGGCCATATATTCACGGTGGGGCTGTCAAGAGGCAAGACATTTTTATTTGGTTTATAACACTGTTTCATCTTATACATGAGCAGCTGGCTTCTGGAGACAGAAGAGAACGAGGACGTCTGGTCCTTAGCAGTCTGTATTCTACAGTTCTGCCTCTTACAGGAAAAAGAGAAGGAGAGAAAGATCAGCACTGAGTGGTGATGCTCTCACCATGGGAACCACCAGTATCAAAGTCTATCTGCTGGACACAACAAAGACATACCTTAGCAGTATCATACATTGACCACACTCAACACAAGATGCAGAAAGAAAGGAGAGGCATTAAATTAAAATGGAGTCGAGACAGGGTGCTGTCTCGGGATGTATTGTATGATAAATTATACATAATGCTCAGTCCGGCATGGTACAGAACTATAGAAGAAGAGAAAAAAAAATAGTCCTGAAGCCCTTGATGGTGCCTGAAGCAAATAAGCAACAGCAGCGGTCTACAGTGGACACACTGCGGACAAGGTTGGCTTTCATCTCAAGACGCAGTTCAAAGCTACAGGCTACGCGCAGAACAAACTGGCAATCAAAGCTAATGTGTAACTGGGCAGTGGTGCACTTCACAGAGCCTGTCGTCTCGAGTGCAGGGGAGATCACACGCAGACGCCTCTCTCACATCACAATGGCTGATTTTCGACACGCAGCGGTCTTTGGAACTTATTATTTTTTACCATGTAAATGTAAAAAAAAAAAGAAGAAGAAAAGAAGAAAAAGAAGGAGAAACTTATTGCTGTTGGGAGCTGCCGCCTTTTGAAGGCCTTTCATGACATGTATATGATGAATGAGAAGAAAAGCATACATTTTCCTCCAACTTTACTGTAGTTAACAAAGGCTCCCATTCTCCCTCAGTGGAAGCCATCCCCAAGGGATATCATTTGCACTTTGCCTGAATAAAAGCTCCAATATATATTCTGTATCATGAGATGTATTGTGGTGGACTAACATCCACAGAACATTTGATTACTTTAGTGTCGTAACTATGCAGCTCTTTGTGGAGGGACTTCACAAGCATTTAATATCCACACCGAGCATCTGTAATGTTCACAAGTTGGTATAATTTGTTACAATAACATGGAACATGCTGTATCCCCATATGGTTGACGAACCATGTTGTGCTCTATATGGAGCTGTACTACACTCTGCATTATGTTTTATGTATTTGAGGTAACAAGTTGAATCACTGTGACATTTCATTCTGTTTTTTGTATAGTACATACCTTTTAAATACATATCATGCAGGTCAAAGCAGTGGATGTTAATGTTAAAAATGTTCTGTAAAAGAAAGACAGGATAAAAAGAAAATTGTTAAGGGGATCATTTGGATTATTTCACATGGGGATATGTGAAGTACATATGAATAGTCATTGTATTAACTACAGTAGATGGTGGTTGGGATGCCCCCAGTTTGGAGAAGCAGAGAGGAGCACCAGCACAGAAGCTAAGCAACAAGGAGTGTGCTGTGGAAGGGTTCAGCAACAGAAGGTATTTTAGCCACTGCCTTAAAAAATCAATATCATTTGAAGTGTGTGCTATCTCATAATCAACCAAACTCCATAGGCGAAATCAGTTATTTTACTTCATAGATCATAAGAGTTGCTGGGTCTACCACTGCCTCGATGTGTTCATTTGTTTGTGTTATTGTGTGACTTTAGTGAATCCAAACTGTCCTTTTCAAACACTGAAGTCACACAATAAAACAAACAAACAGATTGAGACAGCAGGAGACATGCAACCCCTGTGTTCTGGAAGGTAAAATGAGTGATTTTGCCTATGGAGTTTGTTGGTTTGTAGAAAGTGATATTTGGCTATGAGATGCACTGAAGTTAATCTGATTGGACATGAGTGGACACGAGTCTGATATCCAATGAATGCCTTACATCACTGTTAGGCCTCTATGCTGATGTTGGATCAGACCTGTTTTACCTCTTATTTGGCTTATATGATGGCAGTTTTCCATCAGAAACCCAGAAAAGCCTGTCTGATGGTGAAGTAAAGCGGTGAAAAAATTGTAAATATAACATACACTTGAACTGATAGTGATATTTTTTAGGTGGAGCCCTATGGCTAAAACACCTTTTGTTGCTGACCCCATCATTGCTTAGTTTCCCTGCTGTTGTCCATCTCTGCTTCTCCTAAATGGACAAACAACTACTGGAATTAATACACTGATTGTGGATAAATGCTTCACACAACCCCACTTCAAATAATATGAACTATCCCTATAAAATATAAACATTCTAGTATCAAACCTTCCTCTCTACACTTTTGTAATAAACAACAAGCAGTGTGTTTTTCTGTCCCTGTCACACGCTGCACTGCCAAACAATGACCTTTTCGGGTCCGACACAGTTTTACTGTCGGTATAATACAGATGTGATTAACATAAATAAGACTTAAAGTCAAATAGGCGTAAAGGTCGTCACTCAGGACTACTCTCGGGTCCGCGGGGTGATTTACAACAACTTAATTTGACTGTGCGGAGTAATTTATCTGTGACAGAGCAAGCCATGCAACTCTCTCTACATGTCGCGCGCACATACAGGCGACAATATGCCATGACTGCACACATCTCACATCTACCCAATCAGTCAAGATGCTTTACAACTTCTGTCAGAGGCCCTAACAGTTCTCATAAATTACGAGGCCATTGTACATGGTGCCAATAACTTTTGAAGGAGAATCTCAGCCAAACTGAACCCAGGAGTATCTCTTTGCGATAATACGTGGAAGTCAAGATGGAATAGTATATGAACGAGGCAGGGCAAGTACTTTGATGGTAGATTTGCTTTTTAGAAAAAGGCCTCAGCTGATCCTTTCAAGGATAAAAACTGGCTCCGATATTGACATTTTGATGCAAAGCAGGTGGCGGGCCGGGTTTGATTCTGTTTGAGATCACTTGCATTTCCTTTCACATCCCACTTCCCTCCACTACGGCTCTGAGTCTCCTGTTAAGCTTTGCGTCTGTGTCATCTGCAGATCCACTGTGACAGCCGGGCAATATGAGGCATGAATGATGCAGAACCATTCATAAACAGCAACAACAATATAATGTGATAGGGACAGAAAAATGAGTACGTGGGCCTGGAGTCTGCAAGCAATAATGTGCTGTGATTTATTTCAAATGTCCTCCTGCAGTGTCCATTGATATTCTGCAGGGAAATCAGAGCCAGAGAGTACAAGGCTGCATCTCGACCTCAAGTACTATCAATATGAGGATAATTGAAAGAGAATACATGTATATACGGACGAATCATGCACACATACATGAAACAAACATTTGCTGTGTCTCTTACGATTCTCTCTGTGCATAAGTGTGTGCACATGTATGTGTAATTGTGTACTTTTATGATAGCGCGATCAGATGACACGTGAGCAAGGTAGGGGGCCTGCTGTTAGCGCAGGATGCAGCGATTTTCCCAGTGTCACACTGACAGGGCGAAGCTCAGATTGAAGGGCAGACGGTGATAACCACGTGCAGGGATTCACACCCCGTTCCCATTTAGTCACCTCTGGAATTTTCACAAGGAACAATTGAAGATGCTGGGAAAAACCACTGAATGGGCCTCGCTGCCAAAGCCTATGTTTTGTAGGCAATTAGAATGAAATTGCCTGAACCGGCTGAAAGGCACATTCCCCCCAACACAAAGCAGAAGTTTGCATCATTGCTTTGGTTTGTGTTTTAACACTATGTTATCTTTTTTTTTACCCCCATAATCAAATGTGTATAGCATTTATTTTGTATGTTTTTTCAGATGTGTTCTTCCCTAGATCAATCAAATCAAAGTCAGACCATGCAATTCTACTTAGAATACGAAGTCATGGAAGACAAAAAAAA
>JAJHUR010103332.1:0-14894 GCA_027495735.1 Lutjanus campechanus
ACACTCCAGTCTACTGTAGAAGAGAGAGATGAAAAGTGAAGGGGGCAGGGATATAAACATGAACAGAGAGACTGTAAGACATAGACAAGCAGACCTGTCAGACCTGGATCATGATTTTCCGAAAAAAGGAAAAATGTCAGGGAGATACAAACTGGTTTTCACTGCACTTTGCCAAGACTGTTCAAGCACATGCTGTAAATCTGCATATTTAAGACTATAATTCAATCATAGAGAACCTAAACCTGGCTGTGAATGATCACAGAGACACAGGAAGGAGGACTTGATATGATATGAACCAGACAGCCATGCTAGCAGCTCTGCCAGGCGGTCATTTAGCGGGTATAATAAATCCTTTGAGCTCAAAGCTTCACATCAGTCTGGTAAAATGCTCAAAATGACAATGCTAGCATACTGATGTTTATTGGGTATAATATTTATTTAGCCTGTTAACATTTGCTAAGGCTTGCTTTTGAATGTAGCTGTATTTAGTTTTGCAGGTGATTATCAAGCAGCATCCTCTGGGGCTGAACAATTGAGCCAACGCACAAGTGCTCAAAACTGCAGTTCCTCAAATACCCACTTGAGGCTCCAAAAGCGACTCAATCCCCATAGAACAATCAAACAGCTGTTTCTGGTATTCTGTATTGATCCTTTCCATAATGTCGTCAGACACTTAAAATAAAACGCTGACCCTGAAAGTAGCAAAAACAAACACCTGCCCTGTGTGCTCTGCTGTGCGCTCTGGTGAAGTGGCTGCTGCAGCGCATCACCTGCCCTCCAGTTGTATCACTCTTCTCTGCCTCCATCACAGTTGGCATCATGGTTTTAGGTGATTTAGAGACTTGGTTTGTAAAATTTACAGCCTTCGTTGAATCAAATTTGGCCGTCCTTTACGAATATCTTTTTTACTGTGCTGTGTACTAAATTCATATGTGAGCCTACATGAGTATGTTTTATCAGTTAGACTCGCGTTTTAATGTCATTCCTCATCATCTGGGACATGAAAATATTGTTTTTTAACACAGTCAGACAAATAAAAATTGTGCATCCTCATACAGTTCAGTTGTAAAATCAGTGGACCGGCTGAGCTTTTCTCTCGAGGCTGCAGCAGCTGTCCAGCATCACTTGTCCTGCACGCTCCTTTACACCATAAATTAAGGATTCATTTGGACCAAACAAGAGTTGGTGGTCGCTGGAACAGGGGAAAGACAAACCAAGACATTTTTGATGAGTTTTTGGTGAGTTTGGCGAGAGCAATCAAACTGCTGTTTCTGATTAAACTAAATGTATCGGAAAATAAGGTCTCTCACTGTCATCATCCTTTCCATAAAGTCGTCAGAAGCAAACAAACAAGCGTCACCTGCTCTGTGCGCTCAGCGGGTGCGCCTGCATGGCTGGATGAGATGGCTGACAGCGCGTCGTGCGTCGTTAGTTTGGTGGTTTGTGGTGATTTGGAGACTCAGTTTGTAAAGTTTACAGCCTGTTATGCTGTTAAGTTGCTCTGTGTATAATGACACAGATTAAAAACAAGAAACTTGTTAACAAACTACTCCTTTCACCCTCTCACATCAGTCAACTGACAGCGCATGTTTTTAATAAGTGCACCAGCTAATATAAAATTCCTCTTATTTATAATTCCTCATTGAAATATTTGTGAGCTTTATTCTGTTATTATAATGCACACTAAACTGACAAAAGAAATAAAAAGATGCTTTACTGGGAGATTCTCAGTTGATGAGAGGGTCTCTGACTAATGATTCGAATCTTAGACTTTCAGGGGGCAGCTCTAGACCAAAGTGATGGACCGACCAACACCAACCTAAACTTGGCTAATAATATTCAAAACCATAACTGAGCCAAATGTATTACATGCAGGTGAAGTGAGGCGCTTCCTGTCAAACCAAAACTGAGTGAGAGAGGAGGAGAGTAGAAATCCCCGAAGGATAAACTCAGCTGAGAGATTGGTGGTAACTATAAACACAGCCATACTTTACTGGAGGCCCACACCCCCTCATATAACAGTGCAACTGGGAATAGCTCCTCTGTTTCCCTCCATCATCACGTCCTCTCCTCTGTCTCTCTGTCTCCGCCCCACCCCAAACAGACTGGGAGCCATGACAGAAGACCGGCAGAGTCTTTCCAATAATAACCTCAGCTGTTAGAGAAGGTAGAGGACGGGTTAACCATGAACTTTATCTCATATTCACAGTTTCTTTCTTTCACGCTCCCTCTGACCCAGATCTCCTCCCCATCCCTACCTTCATAGGTGACGGTGCAGTAGGCATCGCTGATGTCATCGTCCGGCGTTTGCAGACGCTCTGCGCACAGAATAAACACACGCAGCATGGCTTACACGCGCACACAGCAGAGGTCTGTCAAATCCCACCAACAGACAATATAAGGTCCATATATGGGCATCAGTTCCTCCAGAAAATATCCTTAAATTGAGGGTAGATCCATAACAGTGCAAAAGAGACAGAGAGAGAGTGGACGAGAGACACAGAGGAGGAATAGGGACTGAGAGAGCTGCAGTTCTCAGCTGTCTCGCTCCCCCCTACTCTCTCTCTCTCTCACACACACACACTCAGAGCAAGCATGGTGCACTGGCTGACTCATGCACACACACACACACACACACACACACACACTGTCCCTTCAATCACAACGGGCTTAAAGGGCCAGCAACACACACGCACGCACACACAGTGGCCTTTATTTTCGGGTCACACATGCCTGCACACAATCAACAATCCAAAGTCTGCCAACTTAAACCAACACACGTGGGGCGCACACACACACACACACACACACACACACACACACACTGACAAAGGGCAGGAGTGTCGGGGAAAATGTGCCTGTTGCTGCAGATTGTTGATTGTTGTGCGAGCGAAAGAGAAAGAGACAATGATATAAGACAAGAGGGTATACTGTGATTTTAAAGCAGGTTTTTATGGGGAAATATTAATGAATGAATCACATGTTCGAAAATACATCAGCAGACGAACAGTAAGACATGACTAAGGGCGTGGTCACGCACTGGTCACCATGGAAATATCATCTCTTAAAGTTGCCATGACGTCAAGATTGATGTTCAAGTATTTTTATCACGTCTGTATTGATCTACATGTAAAAAAAAGTTGTTATGTAGACATTCGCAGGTATTTTTGATGATATTTCAGAGTTTGTCTTTTTCTGCAAAACGATTTGAGACTGTTGATGACTCATCCTGCACTCAGGGGGGGTTCTAAAATTTCTTCCAATGAAATGCTTCCACCCTCATGATGCAGCAGAGCACGAAAAACAAATACATCCATTCACCGGAGTGGACTTAAGTGTTTGTGGGGAGCTGTCCTCACTGAACAAAAGCACAACTTTATAACTTTATTCACTGATTCGGGTGAAACTGGATCATATCTTATGTGGAAAATATTTTCTGGTTTACCCTCAGATGTCCTCCAGCTGCTCCGCTTCAACTCTCGGTTATTTAATCACAGAGTTTCGTGATGGACAGAAAGCTTTAGCTTGTTTGTTGCCATAGTAGCAAACTGCAACCATTCAACCACCTCCTAGCTAACAGCACCATTTGACAATGTAACATGATATGATGGGAAAGCCGTAAATTAATTCTCAAATATCAACACACATCTTGGGAACATTTGTTTAAGCCTGGAAGTAAAACACACTGGATGTAATCAAGCTTGCAATATGATGTTAACTGTCTTATTATTGTGTTCTCAAAGTATGTAAGCCAAGCAGGGTTGGGAGTGTTTCTTAAAGATGTATTCTGATACAATTAATAAGTACCTGTTAAAACTAATCCAAGTATCAAACTATTAGAGTAATGTAACTTGATTCTTTTCTGTTACTTTTTGATTTCCTCTAACATCAGTGGTTGTTCTGTGTGGCTAAAATTAGTCTGAGTAGCTATCAGTTGGTCTGTGTAGCTAACATTTGCACTTATTCTGTGAAAGTAAAGTTAGTAGTTGGTCTGGATAGCAAAAGTTAGCAGTAGGTCTGTGTAGCTAATGTGAGGCATTAGTCTGTTTAGCTTAAGTTGGCAGGTGGTCTGTGGAGCTATAGTTAGCATTTGTTTTGTGAAAGTAAAGTTAAGGGTTGGTCTGGATAACTTAAGTTAGCAGTTTGTCTGTGTAACTAACATTAGCAGTTTGTCTCACCTGTGAATGTTTCTTTAAATTAGATATTGAGACAAGATTTTTTTTGCAACTGTAATGGAATACTGTTACCTTTGTATCCTAATTATGTAATCTTGTTACACATGATACATTACTCCCCAGGCCTGAAGCTAAACAACTAAAACAGGGTTACCAGTATGTTAGGTTAAAGCAAAATAACTGATCTTATATTTTTCTGTATTCCACTTATTCAACTTTTGTGTTAGATGTAATCAGTATGAATATTACATAGGAATATGTGTTCCAGTGAGCACAAAGTCAGATAAAGTTAATAGCCAGACAGTTAACATTAATGTTAGCCAACTGCAAGCTTGACTAAATCCAGTGTGTTCTACTTCCAGGCTTAGCGTTCAATAAAGGTGAACAAGATGAGTGCTGATATTTCAGATTTAATTCCTTTCCCATAGTAACGTGTATAACCACTAAATGGTAACATTAGCTAGGACTTGGTTGCTAACGTTAGCTGCTGTCTCAAATATGTGGCTTTAACCTGAAATAAGGCCCCATGTCGCTGCAGACTGTCACTATCCATCTTTTCAGTTGCTGATCATTCATGAAGCAGTGAAACAATGACGCAGGGCAACATTTGAACTTCCCACTGTGAGTGTCATGAGGGACATCAGAGGAAAATGGCTGCCATTTGAACATTGTGATGGGCTCATTCTAAGATAACAAAAACACAATTATTCCAATTTCCAAGTGACTATACACTGCTGAAAACATACTTTTGAATATTATATTCCATTTCTGCCATATTCTGCCAACAAATCCTTGTAAATCTTCACACACTGGACCTTTAAGAACCTGCAAACAATTTAAGACGCTTCATGTGACCGAGTGTTAAAACCAATCTCTGACTTGCGTGGATAAAGGTTTTAACAAAATGTTTTGACACAAAAAACGAGAGAAAAGGCAGTGAAGGAATTTGAAACGGTCATGTGACTTTTAGTTTTGAGTCTGTGCTTCATCTCTCGTGGTTCATACACGTTACACACTCTCTGACAGCTAAACCTGAAACACTGACTTTTACATTGTCTTTATAATCCCCACTAGAGCATCATCACTTATGTGTTTGCTTGCGTGACCTGCATCTTGTCTGTGGCTAATCTTGAACGCTACTATTATTGCGATGTCAGCCTAAATTTTTTTTAATGCATATTCATGACTGTAAACCTTAAAAATGTTTTATGCCTTTATGTTTTATGGCCACAGGAATTATGTTTTCAGGTCACCCCATTCTCATGAATGCAATATCTCACGCCTTCAGGGGATTTCTTCAAATTTTGCACAAATGATCATTTGGAAGATGAACTGAGCAGATTTTGGTGGTCAAAGGTCAAAGATCAAGGTGATTGGGACCTCATGTCTGTCCTGTTCTCAGGAACCCAAATTTAAGTCACTGTTTCCATTTCTTCCAGTAGGCTGTAAGGTGCTTAAAAGGGGGTTAATAGAAGACAAATGTTCCCTGATCCAAAAGTATTAAGGTTAGATTGTTTTTCTGTAATCCAATGGATTATAATACTACTAACAAAAATAGACATGTAGTTTGTATTCAGTTACTGACTACATTTCAAAGTAATCTTACCCAACCCTGTTAATAATAATAAGGCTGTGAGCAGACATGGGGGGGATTTCTGTTGCGTTTCTATATATAGTCTGACCCACTGGGCTTCAGTTATGTCATCTACACTTTTAGAGTGTGTGTGTGTGTGTGTGTGTGTGTGTGTGTGTGAGTGTGCACTTACGGGAAGTATGCTAACTTCATAAACCACTGAGGGCCAGGGAGGTAAAAATAAAATCCATGGACTTGATGGTGTGCGTTCATGTAAACTGCAAGTTAAAGCACACGTGTTTGCTGGTTGTGTAGCAACTGTAACTGGGAACAGCAGGTCTTTTAAGATGGATTTCTTCAAATGCAGTGACGGTGTGCATGGGGATGTGGTGTAGGCCTACTTACTATCTAAAGAGTTTGGAGGATGGTGCCTTTACTAAAGTAATGTTTCAGATTATTTTAAGATTGCTGAAAGACAGCTGTGGACAGGGTCAGCAACAAAAGGTATTTTAGGTACTTAAAAAGTGGTCCGCCTATAATAAAATCATCATCATCTCTTTAAGTTTATGCTTTATGTAAAATATTTTCACCGCTTTACTTTGTCGTTAGACAGCGTTTTCTGACAGGAAAATCCTGTTATATAAATCAAATATCGTGCTCTCCGAACCAACCAAAGTCCATACACAACAAAATACCTCACAGAACAGAGGAGTTGCAGGTCTACTGCCTCCTTGATCTGTTAGTTTGTTCATGTTATAGTGTGACTTTAGTGTTTTAAAAGGATCTTTCAGATTCACTGAAGTCACACAAACCAACAGTCTGGTAGCTAAAGTTACCACTTAGTGTGTGAAGCTAATGTTAGCAGCTGGTCTGACCTGTAGTTTCTTTAAATTAGAAGACTGACAAGATAATTCCGAAATCTCCACCTGCTAAAAGATTTTTTCATCCCTCCTTGTTTTATCCCTTTTCATAGACAATTACTTATATTTCTTAAGATACATTGTCAGCAAATGGTTAAAGTTGTATCTCAGTGACACAGCCTGCATGACAAGAGCGCCTTCCATCATATCAATTAGTGGGTATTGATCCTATAAATGGTTCTCTCCAGAGAGGCTGGTGTAATCGAATTTCCTCTCAAATGACTCCAGAGCTGATGGAAGATGCCTGAAGGAAAGAACCTACAGGTCTGAAAAACACTGAATTATTCTTTATGAGAGCGTTAGGTAGGTCATTGGTGACTATGTTACATGCACACAATATTCTGGTTTTTGCTCTAATTCTGAACATTCCTACTAAGCTCTTTGCATGACTGAAGAAAATTAATATTCCTCTAATATTCTGGTTTACATGCAGTCGTGCATACTCACAAAGTTTTCCATTGTGAGAACACAGCTTCCCTCTTTCATTCATTTAATCAGATTCTACATATTTATCTACATTCTACCATCTTCCTTTTTAATGAAACTGTTTTAATGAGGCGATAATTTGTTAATGCGTTGTGGAGGATGCAGTTTGTGGTGTTGTGGAACTATATTGTGTTATACAGAGCGGTGTTTAATCTTCAGCTCTAATACCGTACATCTTAATTTGTTAAATATGTTTTATTTAAACTCGAAGGCACAGTCTGCACTTCAAATGTCATAGTTTGACAAACACACGTTTCTTTTCAAGTTGAATCTTTTTCTTGTCCTGTTTCTGTCGCTGCATGTGTGTATGTTTGTTCATTTCCCACCTGAACTGTATTTTGTAGTAGTGAACAAGCGCCACAAGGTGGCAATAGTTAAATGTGGAAATAAAGGGAACCATGCATGACATTGAACTTTACACGACACAATCCTACAACTGTTTCACAGTGACAGCCTTGTTAGAACATGAAGGGATTCAGTCCTCTGAAAAGAAACAAGGTTTTCAATTTGTTGCAACATTATGCAGTTCGCTATTTGCATTAACTGTACAGTTTATCTGTTACTGATATGCATTAAGTATAAAATTAAATTTCAGTCACGAGTGGTATTGAATCCAAATGGAGTTGCAAATCTTTTTTTAATTTTGTCAAAGAGTGTGTCAAGTCATTAAATTTGTTACACAGTGAAGTTTTTTAATCACAATAAAGACTCCGGCCTAGTGCTAAAAGGCAGCACTAGGCCGGAAAGTTATAGACTAGCACATGCAGGAGCCTTCAGATGATGAAAACAAGCATATAACTATCCCAGAGTTCCATTCAGCTCATGTGGTTGTGGCGGATGCTGCACGTTTCCCAGCTGTCCAGAGAAATGTGACAGTTTTGTAGCACAGACAAATGGCTTTAGGAAACTGCAAAGCTGATCGTCAAATTTCTTGTTCTCTGTAAAAAAAAACAAGACAGAAGGAGATATTTAGGGATAAATTGCGAACCTTCAACAACATTTATATGTGAGGACATGCACACTGATGCTGCAGCAGGAAAGGTAATGGTGATTTGATAACTTTATGATTGACTGCATGAAACACTTTGCACAACCTCCCTCGTCATGCCAAGACATTACTTGATATAAAAGGTTAAAAAGGTAGTGGTTTCAGAGTGCCAATTTGAAATCTGAACCAAATGCAAACAGTCACTACTGGTGTTATATATGTTGTTAGCTGTCCAATACAATGAACTTATTATTCTCATTTATAGTGCCTCGTCTGTGTAGAAACTAAACATCTTACCAACGTGTACCATTATCGTCACTTATACTGATGTTTGCATGATGAATTCTTTAACCAAACCCTGGCCAGACCTCAGTAAAACAGAAAAATGTTCCTCTATATAAACTATAAATTTACCTCCAAAGTTCATCAACAGGCAGTGGGAATTCCCCAAATTATCAGGCTGTCCTACATCCCAGTAGTTGTAGGTAAAAAGTGTACCATCACTCCAGAACCAGGTACCCTCCTAGAAGATTAAAATACATATAGCACATTAGATGGTTTGATCAAATTTGCTTTCGGATTAAAATACAGTAACCAATCATCAGTAACGAACCTGTGTTGCATCATAGCCTCCAAGCCATGTGAGTGGATACGTAGGAGTGATCGTCTGGATCATAGTCTGAATCACCTGATGCTCATCGAAGCTGTGCACTGACGCAAGGTTTCCCCCCAAACCCTGACAACTTTTCTACACCAGGACAAACAGAGTGGAGCTGTGTGAGTTTTGTGGAGCCACATGAATGCTTCGTGTCAAATCAGGTCATACAAAGACACCAAATATGCCATTTGACCCTTCCTAAGCCCCACCCCTTTTCGCTCTCTGCTCCAATAACAGTTGAGCAAGCTTGGCACCTTGTTTCCTGTAAATAGATATGTGCTCAACTTGTCTATGTGGACAAGAAAACACGTATTTTGAAGGGGGTTAAAAGAGGTTACTGGGGGATCTGATCTAATCTATATCAATCATTAGCTAGCTTGTTAGAGCTGATAGCTAATGTTTGCTTCCCGCCCCCGAGCCTGCACACCCACGCACACGTATGCCAAAAGAAGAAGTGTTCCAGTGAACGAAAACTGCAAATCATCCTACAATACATTTCAAAGCTTTACTGTCCAAAATAAAAATCCATGAAATTGTTTCCATTCTTAGAATCTCTGCTTTTGGTAAATGTCTCTTTTCTAGAATAAGATTAGCAAGTTTTCTTTTAACAGCTCAGCAGAGCAGCTAATACACACTCATGCTGACCAAAAGAATAATAATCCTTCATCTTCACAGAGCTGAGAGCTCCCAGAGTTGTTGCAGAATGAGTAGCTGACTACTTTTTAATTGAGGACAAAGAAATGTATGTTTTTAAATAGTTTTGTCATTGTTTTGTTTGGTGGAGCCATTCATTGGATGAGGAAACTTAAATTTTAACTTAATATAAGACAAGAAGAGTTAAAAAAAAAAAAAAGACATAATTTTGGCTGATAAAAGCAAAATAAAATAATAATTTTCCATATAAAGATGTCATTTACCACAACTGTATGGGGCTGGAAAAACCTGAATGCTTGAATTTGACTTTAGAAGACATACCACCCCTGAAATCATGATTTTAGTTAAAATGTGCAGATCTGATTTTCAGAGCAGACGAAGTCTTGGGGACCCCCAGTGATTTCTGGTGCCCTCTTAATCCCGTAGCATCAGCATGAACACTGTGTAGTCTGCCAACCCTCCACATTTTACCAGGAGACTCTTGGTATTGTAGTTGTCCTTTATTTCTCCTGAGAGAAAAATTTTCACACCTTTTTTTCCCCCCTTTTCATCATCACAACCTGTTTCTGGCACTGTACAGTGTATATAAGCCCTATACCTCCAAGGATCTACTGTTTCCACACTGACAACAATAAGAATTCACGTTTTTTAAGGAACGTTTTAAAGGAAACATGCATTTTGAAAAGTCTGCTATGTCAAAAAGACAAATCAGTACAAGAAAAGTAATGAATATTAGTTTATGCCAGATATTTGTGGGGTGACTTATTCATTATTCTTTCTTAAGAATTAAAAGTAAAATTAAAAGTAACATAAAAATGCTGTTGCTATGTACTTTTTGTTATTTTCATTCGTTAAAGGTCACCAAAATGCAGGAAACACAAAGACTCTGAAACTCTTATTTTTGGGGGGTTTCGAAATCCCCCCTAATTTTGAGGTCTTAAGATTGGCATGAGCGTAGTCCTGATTACCTCAGCATCAGCCCACGTCATGGGTGTTGGATCATAGTGGAAACAGTGATCACTGTGACCAGTCCAACCAGCGGGACAAACAGTGGGATGGTCATGGCCTGAAAACAAATTTAGAGAAGAACTGAACATGGGATACAGCAAAACAAAACAAATCTAACACACGGTCTAAGTAGAATTTGAGGGGTGCATTAGAGCATTTTCACTGAGAACAGCTGGAAATGGAGTTGACGGGAGCAGTGAGAGTCAAGTTTCAGCTGTAAAATCAGAACGATGACATGAAAGGCACTTACAGTAAGCACGCCACAGAGCTGAACACACACCAACTCACCTGCTTGATGGAATGGTTCTTCTGTGGGCGATGGCTCTAGGACAGCTGGAGGTGAAACACAGCACTTAGTGACTCGTTCATCTGATGTTGTGATAGCAACTGTCTCTTGTTTTAGTCTCTCTCCCTCTGTCTGTCTCTCTCTCACACTCACACACACACACTGAACACCTTACCCCTAAAATCTATCTCTCCTTTTCTCATTCTCTCATTTTAGCACTTTCATAAATTCACACGGTGAAGGGTGATATTCTTTTTATAATATTTAATTACAGCAATAATAATAAGGAAAATCATTTATTCACCTATTATATTTCTTATCTTTTACATACTGAATTAATTTGCTTCGTAGATATATACATATAAATGTGTTTAAAGTATCTATAACACTTATACTTATCATCCCTGCTTAATTAGATTACCGCATTTAGGTAAGTATTGTGGGCTCCCAATGTTTAGAACTCACAAACAAACAAACAAACAAGCCCACATCACACACACACACAAAGGATCAAAACTATGGTTATGCCAGAACCTTACTTCCAGTCATAAATCAGTCCCACTTTATGGGAGCATAAACTAAAAAGTATAAGTGACATTGACCTCTTTTTCAGGAAATACTGATTATTAATGTTTTTGTTGCTGCGACAATAATAAAAGCAGCAGCAGAGCAGGAGAGACGCTGCATGTCTGACAGTTAATACTCACCAGCAGCTCTGCTCAGAGCCATCAGAGCACAGACAAGTAGACTCAACATCTTCATGGTTTCAATGATGCAGATGGTGAAATGATGAATATCTTCAACAAAGAGAAAAAACACGTTAGAAAAACTTCTCAAGAGAGACGATGTGAGGACAGAACGTCAGAGGAACAGAACAGAGTGAAATCAAGAAAAAGTCAGAGTTGAAGCAAACCTCCTGAAGGATCTTCTCTTCTCTCTTCTCAGTTTCAGCTCGTAGCTTCAGACTTTCTGTGTGCTGAGGAGGAGAAACTCCAGCTCTTATATAAAGTTACTTATCTGTCTCAATCCGTTTCACCCCTTTATTCTGTACAGACTTATCAGTTTTGGCGCATCCTCCAGCTACACTTCCCGCTCTTGTTTACTTTAAAGGCTTATCAAAGTTCAAGCAATGAGACAGTGAAATGCTTTGGCTTCAGCCAGTATACAGGTTTTGAAATCATTGCTTTTTTTTTTTTTTTTACGTTTTAAACAACATGGTGTGCAGGAGGCTCTGAGAGGAGCGACACTCAGCATTTCATGAGTCTGGACGGTGGCGTCTTTTACTGGAGTCCCACTTTTTAAAAATGATAAACCATCGTGACCAAATTCACAATAAACCTAATGAATACATTTCAGGTAGAGTTCATTCATAAATTAATAAATGAATGTTCCTGACCATTTTTACTGCCAGTTCCGCATCACGTTATATTATCTTGACTCTTTATTTAAAACATATACAGACGTTAAAACTTTAGAAATGAGAAATAAATGCATGTAGGCTGAATTTACAGGCTATCTCTTTGTTTTTATTTCCTCTCATCAGGAAAACAACATGGGACATTTTAGCCTATTTCATAAATGAGACAAAATAAGTGCATTTAGATGGAATTAACATAAAACAGTATGCTTTATAAAAAGGTGTACTGCAGATATGCATTTTAAATTTGCAGAATTTCCTCCACAGCTTTTTATTTATTTGGAAACTGAAATAAAATTAAATGTGACCCGCCTGTCGGTCCCGACCCAGTCTTTGGGAATGACTGGTTTACTGCGCACATTCTCCTAGTTCATTATTGAATCAAAGATTTTTGAAAAATATTCTCAGACCACCTCGACATCTGAGATTTATATGATAAAGGTTGCTATGTCGGAGCGTGCTCATTGACATTTCTGGATTTAGGCAATCAAGCATCTCTGATGCATACTATTGGGCAATTATCACTTCTGCCTAAGTTGAGATGACTTAAAATTTCAAGGCGATGCACTGCAATGGATTTTTTAGTTTTGAGCCCAACTCAGACTCTTTACTTTAAAAAGTTTTGCTAAATCTTTAGTTGAGATGTGTAAATATGGCTCACCATTTTGTTGCACTTGACACAAACTAGTATGGTCATTTTAGGCAGTATGTTTGGTAAAGTGGGACACAGTGGCTCATTATTGTGGACTGGGGGTCCGAAACGTGTGGCTCCAGAGCTACATGAGGCTCTGAAAAAGTTGGACTGCAATGAATTTTTGAGTTTTGAGTCCAAGTCGAGCCATTAAATTCCAAAAAATGAAGTACTGGTCTTTTGTTGATATAATTTTCTTTTCCTCTTTAGATGAATTTAAATCTTTGAGTTGTAGAAAACCCAAAATATTTAAGTGAATGTGAAAGTTAAGCATATGGTTAAGTCACATATGTGTCAGATATGTTTTGAAATATAGCACAAATGGCCACTTTCATAAAACTCATATTTTCCTTTTGTTTTTGTTCCCAATTTTCACGAGGTGAAGTAAAAAAAGAGTTCTTTGCACACAAAAAGTTTATTTCTCTCAAATTTTGATCACAAATCTGTGTAATGAGCTCTCCTCTGTTGCCAAGATAATCCATCCGCCGTTCAGTTGTTTTCTGCTGTTTTACAACTGGTCACCATTCACTTCAAGTGTGTGTGTGTGTGTGTGTGTGTGTGTGTGTGTGTGTGTGTGTGTGAGATTCTGCAACACTGTTTCCCTGTGAAATTCCAGCAGTGTTTTGGGAGATAAAATACTAAACCTGATGTTCAATCAGCATGAGGGTGAGTAGATACTGACTGAATATTCATTTTTGTGTGAACGTTCCCTTCATTGTGTAATGCAGGCGTAAACGGAGACAAAAAAACAAAACAAAATCATATCACACGACACAAATATAGACAGATACAGACTAGTGTTATTCAATTCTTGAACATTTTAATTGTGTACAGGACAAGACAGCTGATTCTCCAGAATAAAATACCTAAAATGCTTCAATCCTTAAGTAGTTTTACAACAAAATGACAGAAAGTCAAGACAAACTTCCACCTATCACATATCCACCCAGCTGCTCTGTAGGAACTGCATGTTAGAAGAAATCTCACAGCTTTATGACGCAGACGAATGGAAGGTATTCACTACAAGGCTGATCATCAAATCTGTGGTTAACTGTAAAAAGACACAAAGATTTATTCAGGTATAGTTTGTCTCATATCTCAGACACATAAAAACTTACACTGTAAAAAGGAATTTCACTTATTCAAGTTCATTTAACTTAAACATTTTAACGCGAAAACAAAGAGTGTATTCTTCACATATGTCAAAGCAATCATTTGAAGAATTCAGACTACGTAATTGAATTTGTTCTGATGAGATATTTTAACTAGTCACAAGAAACAAAATATGATTCTCAGTCTAGATTTACAGGTTTGAAAGAGTTTCTGCTGGATGGCAGCAATGACACTAACTTTTTTCTCTGAGTTAAAAAACACTAGTTCATTTTTACAGTGTATCTAATGGGGGCAAGAATATGTATATACTTATATTCTTTTATTTTTTAAAGCAACTAGAAAGACATTTAAACTAAAGGGACAACAGTGCATTTATTGTTACAGTCGTTGTTGTGCATTCATGGAGAACTTAAGCCGACTGAGTATTTATTTTAACACACTGCTGCACTTCTGTTAAATGAAGAGGAAGACATGCACACTGAAATTATATATGAATTTACCTTCAGAGTTCATCATCAGACAGTGTGAACACAGATTATTATCAGGCTGTCCTGGTGCCCAGTACTTGGACCAAAAAGGTGTACCATCACTATAGAACCAGGTACCCTCCTAGAAGATTAAAACACAACATAACACATTAGATGCTTTAAACAAACTCTTTACTCACTTTTAGATTTTGTGTAATCGGTAACATACCTGTGTTGCATCGTAGCCTCCAATCCATGTGGGTTGATACCTACCAGTGTGCTCCGAGATCATATTCTGAATGGCCTGCTGCTCAGCAAAGCTGTGAATTGATGCAAGGTTTCCTCCCCAACCCTGACACGTTTCCTACACCAGGACAGAGAGAGAGAAGTCAGCCGAGTTGTCATATTTTCTGACACAAAATGTAAAAGAATAATAAGCCAATTATAACACGTGTAAA
>JAJHUR010103337.1:0-13839 GCA_027495735.1 Lutjanus campechanus
ATATATACTATTATTATTACTTTTTAACAGCTGTATACTACCAGCCCTCTCTTGGTGTGATATGATTGTTGCCAGAGTTGTATGGCCTGGCTCAGGTCAAACCGTTTGTAAAACATAAATAAACAGGATACATACATCTGAATGAGCGACACAGAACACAATGTCACCATGCTGAATGGAAAACACTGGCGTACGGGACGCTGCTGGAAGTGTCAGGGTCCCTTTTCTGTCTTAATAAATTACCTGGCATTGGATCAGTGCATAAACTTGCATACTCGCCGATACCAGTATTTTAGACAGTATCTGAGACATTTTCCAACACTGATATTGGCATCAGAAAATCTCTAATCACAACCTTTTTCTGACAAACTGTGCTTACCAACATAATTGTATACACAGGCGGTTTTACCATATGGTGTAGGTAAGCTATAGCCTCACAGACGCAGGAATTTACTTCTCACGTCAGAGGGAGAGAGAGAGAGAGAGAAGTTTAAACTTTCTTTGACCATAAAGTCTAATGTGCATCTGTAATTCTGTGGGGCATCAGAGAAGTGTCTAAACAACACTGCAGGAGTCTCTGTTAGAAACAGACAGAGAGAGCTGCACTATACTCTCATCTCCATACGTCTGTATCTATGGAGGACCATTTCTGCCAGTATGATGGAAACAAGAAGATCCTGTACATCGCTGCAATCTGAATCTCGAAATGATGACTCACTGTGTCAAAATAATGATTTAGCATTTCAAAATATTGAATTAATGTCTCAAAATAATGAAAACATTTTCTCAAAACAATGACTTATTAATATAAGGCACTATTTTGAGATACTAACTCAATATTTTGAGTACTTACAGGAAGTAATAATTAATTATACTGAGATACTAAATCATTATTTTCAGACACTAAATTATTATGTTGATTGAAATACTCACTTGGGAAAATCTAGCCAGTGGATTTGGGCACTGTCTGACAGTATACAGTACTGCTATAGGATATCTGTGTACTGAGCTTACCTCCATGGTTTTCAGGTGCAACCTCTCTTCCTCCTCTGCTTCCTCCAACAGTTTCTTCTCCTCAGCCTTCAGCTCCTGTAGCTGTTTCAGTGCGATGTCCCGGAAAGCTTGGATCTTGGCGCACTCCAGCCTGTAGTGGTCGCTCTCCAGTTTCTCTCTCTCCACCTCCGCTCGAAGGCGTGCAACGTGCTCTTCGAGCTGAAATAAAAATACACTTTAGTGTGGGCATCAACAATGTAAATGTCCAGTAGCTTTTGGTTAGTATAACAGCCAAGTACTGTAACTTACTGCCTAATCTGCTCTAATGAAAATATGCTACTGGTAGTATCCTGTGTTTTAAGACCTTAACCCATACTGAAGACTAAAAGTCATTATGATTACCTCTCAAACATGTAGATTTCCTGCATGACATTTAAAGAAATCGAGAAACTTTGAAAAACTGGGACGGGCCTTTTTTCATGAGAAGGCAGACATCTCTACAGCCCACATCTCCAACGTGCAAAACTGTTCCTTTAAACTTGTCACTTTGGAGTCCCACGGCTGTATTCAAGTCAAATGCTGACTTGCTGAAATCCTTTTTTCATGTACAGATCACTTAGAGCAGGAAACATTTCTTTTCTGACATAACACATCCAACCATCACATCACCACATGTTTATACAAACATCAGAGTTGAGCACTGACCTCCTCTTTGGTTATCTCGTCCTTGGTGAGGCCATTTATCCGCGTGATCTCCTTCGGCCTCGCACCCAACTTTCTTGGTGGGATTCTCAGTCTGTGTGACTGGACAAAAGTCAACAGAGTAGAAAAATGTTAAAAATGCTTCTTACTGACAACCAACCTTTTTTTCTTTACCATTACAGTTAACTAACTACTCTGTACCTCTCATTAATGAAATTATAATACACCACAAGCACAAAACCAGCTAATGGTAATTAGCTTATTTGTTAGCTTTGTTAGCAGTTAGCTCTCTATGAACATTTATGGTTGAGATACATTAATTTAAAGAACGCTTTACTCACCATCATACAAATATCGCAAATGACAAGGAAATATCGTCAGTGAATGGATAGTTTTGAAAAACTAGCAAACAGTTAACTAACACTTGATCTCAGAAAACTCGCTCTCTCGTCTGCACTCTCAAGTTTGTAATCGCAAACATGATGCGTTGCCATAGCTACACTAGCACGTTTTTATTATTATTATTATTATTATTATTATCATCATTCAAGCAGGTTGAGAGCTGTTTAGAACATGTGACCGGTGTGGCAGCGAGGCCCTATGGGAAATGTAGGCAGAAGAAGTCTGAACCAATATTGTTATATATATGCATGTATATTGTAAGATAAGATAAGATAAGATAAGATATTCCTTCATTATTCCCACAGTAGGGAAATTTCGAGTATTACAGCAGCAAAGAGCAAAAATAGAGAGACATCAGTCAACGATAAATAAAAACAATGTATATAAAAAAATATGAACAATTTAAAGGAGGAAACATGTGGAACTATAAAATATGGGAAGTTACAATATATACAGTGTTTTCAAATTTACACCATGGCACAGAGGAATACTGATACATTGAAAATTAAAGATAAAGATTTGCCAGGCACTGATATTGCACATTGGATGATAGTACACCTGACTGGAATACTGATATTGCACATCGGGATAATAATAACGCCTGATTAAACGATTGATATATTGCACCTTGAGTTGTAATTCGCCTGAGTTAAAAACATTTCACAGTATGAAGTGAACAGTTCAGTTAGTGCAATTGGTAAGCCACAATTGTAAGTAAGTTTGTGTGATCTACTGGGAGCACTGCTTGTTGTACAGTCTGACAGCTGCAGGAAGGAAGGACCTGCGATATACATATCACTCTATAGCCTAATATTACAATATTACATTACGTGTTTGTGTGCCTCTTTAAGGCAAATATTTTTCTCTTAATGTTTATTTTCATTTGTTTGAATAAATTTGTCTCATGCATATTTACATATGCATATGCATATTTAAATGCCCCGTGAGCCAAATAGAACTGCAATGATTAATCGATTATTAATCTATCAAATAAATTAAACTATTTTGATGATTGATTAATTGGTTTGAGTATTTTTTTTAAAGAAAAAAGTCAAAGTTTTTGCTGCACAAACACCTTTAGTGGAGAAAGAAAGAACGAAAGACAGAAAGAAAGAAGAAAACAAAACAAAAACAACAGGGGTCTGAAGCGAGCGAGGCTGCTTAGACCTCTGATTACACTCCAGCGGCAGTATGCACTTTTTAAGTACGGTCACAACCTGCCATAAAACCCAGAGAAGAAGAAGAAGAGCGTGCAGTGCGGCTGTGTAGGCAGTAGGTGGCGCCACTATCGCTTCCCTCTCAGTTTGGGGCCAAATCTCAGCAGTTTTCTCCTGTTTCCAGGTGCTGCAGTTGAGCCCTTCCGCTCTCCGTACAGGAATTTGCAGACTGCATTACGTCAGTTATCCTGCCAGCGGCAAGAAAGCAGCTCCGCACCGTCCAGCAGGAGTTTGTTGAGTTACTCTTTTCTGTGGAGAATTAAAGGGGGTTGTGTGTGCGTGTGCGTGTGTGTTTTTTCTGTTGTATTCGGAGTTTGGAGTTAGACGACGGAGAGGGATGAAAGTTTGAGGAGCACATCACATCTCTCCTGCTTCAGTATGAAAACTTTGTAAACCGGTTTGGATATCGACGACACTCTCAGAAAGTAGATGGAGGAACCAGAAGGTGAGGAAACATTCAGGTTGTAACTTTATCCTGAGGAGAGGAGACATTATATCCGTTTATTTTAACTAAAGTTTTTTTGTCGCTGCGTTGATACAAAGTTGCAGGTTTATTTGTTGCAGTTTCAGTGTAACGTCGAACAAAAGCTACCTGTTGTTGACTCACTTTTCCCGCAGCTACTCAGTTTGACACATTTCAGCTTCAGAGTTTTAAGCCTCCAGTGTGGCTGATTTCTTGCAGGTACAGATGCTTGTTACTGTGCGGGCTGTGGAGGAAAAATTCAGGACTCGTTTCACATGAAAGTTCTCCAGGACACCTGGCACAACGCCTGCTTTCAGTAAGTGTTCCAGTTTCTGGTTTTAAACACGCCTGTTCTGCAGGCACTCCGTGTACTGTAATGAACACCGTTCTGTCAAGCACAGTCTGATAAGTGTAGGCTTTGTTTTCATAGAAAGAAGAGTTGGCATTGACATGGACACAATTGTTTTGTTTTTTTTCTTTTCTTCTCTGTTGGACAACATGCTGGCTGCTTTCTCTGTTTGGGTGTTCTGCATCTGGCCTTGTGGATATTCCCAGAAGCTTCTGTCTTGTAGCCTAAACATGGGCTCGGGTCTGTTTTGTGCATTTCTGCACAAAATGCACTTGGAGTGGGCGATGTGGTTTATAAATAATGACTTTCAGATATATACCTCAATAGGCATTTTCTCAAGTCTCAAATATTGATAATTTTATAGGACGTGATGCATATGCATGGTGCAGGATATATCGACAAAATGAAATATCACAATATTCTTGACTAAATACCTCAATATCATAGGTGTGTAAGAACATAATAAGATTTTTGATAAATAATCATCAGTAATGTGAATATAATGTAGAGCTGCAATTATTAATCAAGTATAAAATTAATCACCAGCTATTTAGATTTGTTTTGAGTCATTTTTAATTTAAAAAAACGAGTCAAAATTCTCTCTGATTTCAGCTTCTCAAATGTGAATACTTTCTGGTTTCTTTACTCCTGTATGACACTAAACTGAATATCCTTGGGTTATGGGAAAAACAAGACATTTGAGGACGTCATCTCAGGCTTTCCACATTTTCTTACATTTTATGAGCCAAACAACTTATCAATAAATAAAGAAAATAATCGACAGATTAATCAATAATGAAAATAATTGTTAGTCGTAGTCCTACATGACTTGGCATGTAGATAGAACTGTTTGAACAGTAAATCCAGAAAATCACCTCACTTTACTGTAATGCAGCCTTTAAAACCAGCAGCCAGCTTATCATGATATTGATATAACATTGAAATATTGCTCAGTAATAAAATGCTGCTCCTGTCACAGCTGACTGATGGACTTATGCTTTGGGACAGTCCACATTCTTGAATTCAGATTTGTCAGTGAAGTAGTCCTCCTGTCCTGTAGGACTTTGTCCAGGCTCTCTGCCTCTCTCTCTCTCTCTCTCTCTACTCTGAGGCTTAATGATTGCCACACTGGAGCTGGTGTGAGCTCTCCGGTGTTCACGGGTCACTGCGTCATGGTGAGATATCTGTGTGTGGGGCATTGAACCTGTGGCTGGATGACTGATCTCTACATACCAAACCTGCTGTGACACTCACAGGGTTTTCCCCTCCATTAACAGTCACATTCACTTTTGGTTTTCTGGGAGATAAGGTCGCTCAGATTTCTTTCATCTTCTCCATCAAACTGTTGATGGTCATAAACTGTCATGTGAGGTTTTTAGATGGACTAGGGGTCCAACTGATGATTATCTTCATCGTCGATTGATCTGTCGATCATTTACAAGGTTAATCAATTAGTTGTTTGATTCAGAAAATTGTGAAAAATGTTGATCAGTCTTTCTCAGAGCTCAAGGTGACATCCTCAAGTGTCTTATTTTTTTCCAAAACCCAAAGATATTTAGTTTAACGTCATAGAAGACTAAAGAAATCAGAAAATATTCACATTTGAGAAGCTGAACTCAGACATTTCTTTTTCTTAAAAACTCTCAAAAGGATTCATCAGTTTTCGAAATAGTTGCCAGTTAATTTAAAGGTTGACCACTAAGTGATTAATCGTTGCAGCTCTTGAATTGACGGCAGGATCACAGCTCCCCTTTAATGAAGAGTAGAGCTGCAAAGATTAGTCGATTAATCAGTTAGTTGCCAACTAATCTGGGAATTGATTAATCGTTTCAGTCATTTTTCAAGAAAAAAAATATCAAACCTCTGCTGGTTTGGTCTTTTCCTTTGTCATTTGTGACAGTAAATGCAGAGTTTTGGACTGTTGGTTGGACAAAAGAAGTGGTTTGAAGACATCACTGCAATTAGATATTCCTATTGGCTGATATATCAAGATCAGAATTCTTATACTCCCTAGTATCTGTACTGGTATTAGTCAGCCAGCATTGGACACCGGACATTAGTCTGGCTCTAATTTGATACTAACATAATCAAACAGATGATTAAGATCTGTGGGCCTGAATCTGTGAATGCAGCTGATTCAGAGCAGAGTTTTCTGTATTAGAAGCCACATACTGCAGAGTGTCTCCAAAAATCCTTTGGTTTTATGACTGCAGTTTGGCTCTGGAGGACTTCTGGCAGGTCCAGAAAGCCCCAAGAATAGAATAAATTAAACGCTGACTTGTGTTTCTCTTGAAGTTTTTTAGCCAGTATCTAGCAGCACATTGTCCTTACGTAACCTGGGATTTCACTCTCTCCAAACTCTGACTCTTCAAAAACACATGCAGCTACTTATATCATCACAGAGGCAAAGTTCCTGACACAGCTGACCAACGATCCCCCTCCTCCCTCAACTTCGTGCTTTTTTACTTCCTCACAGTTTTTGGCGTCCTCCTCTCATAGCGGCGTCATTGTCTAAAACGTCTTCAGTTACACTCCTTAAAAACTTGCATATATCGGATATTTTTTGCGTGTGTGGGAAGCCAGACTGCAGTATTGTTACTCATCTAAATGTGCTGAAGTTTGTCCCTCTGAGGTTTGACTCCTTGTCTGTTTCATTACAAGGGTTGAGATATCTCCATGCTGCAGTAATGTGAGAGTCTAATCATAGCTCGCATTTTTTGAAATACAGTCATTTGGCTGAAAGAGCTAAAGGAACTTGTCCTGCAAAAATAAAATGTCCTTGTTGATGTGAGCCCCCCTGTGGTGCTCCCATTGTCTTGTGTCCACATGTTGCCACTCTGCCCTCTGTGTACCTCCACCTTGTGTAACATTCTTACAAGCTGACGTCACTCTTGTTCCAGTAAACCTGGCTGGCTGGCAGTGTTATTGAGGCCTATAGGTAACAACACGTTCCACTCTGCCGCGTTCTGCATTCCTAGACAGCGATTCAGAGATGTGAGTCCGCCATCCCAGACGCTGCCTCCAGAATCCTTTGGGATTGTTTTCTTCCTCAAAGAAAGCTGGATATGTCTTATCTCCACTGGAATTGTCTGCAGCTGCAGATATTATCACAATAAAAACAATCCCAAAAAGAGTCTCTATTTCATATTTTTTACAATACAGGATGGGGTGATATTTAGTACCCATGATCTATACTCTGCAGTTAAATATATCTTTACAAATAAATGAAATCCACAGATATACTTCTAAGAAGCTTTCTTTTCTTGCTTCTGATACTTTTTGGTGCCGCCTGTTCATCATATGCCATGCAGAACTCACTGATTTAGTTAAAATGAATCTGCAGCTATTCTAATAGTCCTTGAATCGTTTCGATTGACCTTTTTCACAGCAGCCATATTGATATGAAACAGTAGGGTAAACACAGGTGTTACCGATGATACTACTTGAGGTCCCATTCCATTTAGTGTAGCAGCGCCTTTCCAGTGAGCCAGCATGCACAACAGCATGAATCTGATTCTGTTTGACCTGAATGGAACAGAGCCTCAATTAGTATAAGTGGTTACACCGACGTGTACCCTGTTTCATGTCAGAACAGCTACTGTGAAAAATTCCATAGCTCAAAAATTAGAAATGGCTCCCACCTAGATTTTTTTATGATTAGTTTGATGTTCAGTTCCAGCAGCTGTCTGCAGACTGTTACATTAGCAAAAATAATGACAAATATCGCCCCAGAAGTTGCCCAAAAAAACAACCAGCGATGGATTCAGTCCATCATCAATAGGCAATCTATTCATCCAGTCACTGAAAAAGATCTAATTTAAGGCAAAAAAGACCAACATTTGCTTTTTTTGGTTTCAGCTTTTGAAAATATACAGTTTTGGTACTTTTTTTTGGGGTCATATTTAGTAGAACACTAAATATTTTGGGGTCTTAACTAGTGATAGATAATCAGCGGACCGATTAATCGGGCAGAGTATCTGGCATTTTGACATATTCAGCATCGTTCAATACCTGCGCTCACAAGGCCAACAAGCAAAAAGATGTCTACAGACACATCAGCAGCTGTTTGAATACTTTTCCTCGTTCACCATCGTCTTTTTTAAATGTCAGCACATTTCTCCCATCCCAATAATGATGATGCAGTTGAATGATGACGCTTCAGATACTGTACCTGGCTCTGCCTCAAATATATGTCCCAGTCTATCTACTTCATAACCCAAAGTATTGCATAGCTGCAATTATTGCACAGTTTTAAGGCAAAAAAACACAAACGTTTGCTTTTAGTTTTTGGTTATATTTGTTTGTAAACAGAATATTTGGGGTTTTGAACTGTGTGTTGGATAAAAGAAAAAAAAAAGCTATTTCATCTTGAGTTCTGGGAAATTATGGTGGGAATTTTGCAGTTCTAGTGCAAGTAAAAAAAATCTTAAAAATCAGGATATCTTTTTTTGTTTTTTGTTTTTTGCACATGCTTATGGGAATCTGAGGTGAGTGTTCACATGTAATCTGAGCCTAATTATGTAACGCACTGTCCTTGGGGATATGAATGGAGAAATAACTGTCACTCTCCACTCCTTGAAAAGAGGTTGTTATGGAGAACATTAGGAACACAACAGTCACACACCCTCAGATACGAGTGAAACCCTCTTCAGGTCTACAAGGACACAACCGAAGGTCCCTCCTTTACTATCTCCACTCACGCTCCAACAAAGGAATACACTCCTGCGGGAATGTGGATTTAAGGAAATGAGTAATGTTTACTTTGTAGTGTTTGTGCAGGCAGGACCTTTGCATTGTTCGCTGAAGAACCACCTGAGCGTGCCGCCCCCCATTCACCAGTAGACATAGAAGGAAGTCAGGTGTTTTCATAAGCACACTTAAATCACTTTATCTTGACATATTATAGAGACATAATGGACAATAATTGTAGTTTATCAGCTGGCTTTGTCTTCAGAGCGAGGCTGGACGAGGTGGAGGTTTTTGTTTCTCCTCCTGCCACACCTGGACAGATACTGAATGTCATGCATACCAGCTGAAATACTGAACTTTTCTCAAGTCTTTTCTCTTTCTCTCCTCCGTTGTTGTGTATATATCTTTTATCTGATTGGGTCAAATGGGTGCACTGGTATCACCGTACTGATACTAATCTTACTGTTTGCATGCAGTAGCTTGACCAATACTGGATTTTGAGGCAGATACCGATAGCTAAAGTATTAAAGAAAGGCAGTGAAAAAACTGAATAACAACATAACTCCACATTTTTTATCAGGATACTTTAGATTTGCAAATTACAGATATAAGTACAGAGCAAAACCTTTAGAGGCTGACCAATAATGTGTTTTTAAAGGCTGATAAAATAACAATAGTTTGGAGCTGGAAAAAGCCAATAGCTTATTAATCAGCTCCTATCACCCTACCCCCACTGCACCTTCCAGGAATTCTGAGCTTTTTAGAAACTGGTTAACTATTGAACCGAACATCTAAGTTAATGTTATAAATACCTAAATGAATATATACATATGTATATGTATATATGTAAATCTGAAACCGAACATCAGACTAATGATAAAAAAAACTTTAAGCTACAGACTTTTTTTTAACAGCAGCCATTTTGACATTAAATAGTAGGATCAACAAAGGTGTTACTAATGATGCTAATTAAGGCTCCATTCCATTCAGGTCAAACAGAGTCAGGGTGTTGCTGTTGTGCTATTGTTGGGCCACTGGAAAGTCTCTGCTGCGCTAAATAGAACAGGACATCTCATTTCATTTATTATTATACATGAAAAGATTAAAACTAATATTACAGATGATAAAATCAGTTATAATTAAACGGGCCTGACACAGTTAAGACAGCAGGTTCCTGTTCTGCAGCACAGAAAAGACTAAAAGACCCTAACACCATGTTAACCTACTGTTTCATATCAATATGGCTGCTGTGACAAAGGTCTAATAATAATAATTTGATGTATGGCTTTTGTGTTACAATAATTTTGCATAGGGTATTTGTGCAGTGCTCCTGGTGTGTATGTTTTGGTGTGTACAGATCTGGGTGTGACACTGTATGTTAATTGTAGTTTGATTGCACATGTGTGGCCATGTTGCCTGTATTCTCTCAAATGTCCAAGACAAATTTCTCCTAAAGGAGATAATAAAATCTTATCTAATCTAATCTGCTACTTTCCCTCCATGAAAAACGTCCTAGCTGTGCCAATTAATGGGCCAAACTAATTAATCATTCAACCTCTGTTTTATACTTAAGTATCATTAAAATTGCATCCAGTACCAGTGTCCTTAAAGTGATGCTGATACCCGTAAGTACTTCATTTGATTTGTTTATTTACTTCATACTGTACCCATCATGTGAGTGTTGAATTTATATGTCACATTTTATTATTTATATTAGCTGGCACAAGCAGTTAAATTACTGCAAATATTTTAATCATTTCTAGACAATTTAAACTTTGTAGCTGATGTATGCCAGCAATTATATATCCCTGATAAAGTAATATCCAAGACTGATTTCTTGGTTAAAACTTTTGTGTTTTTAAATTGTTTCATAAACAGAAACCAGAAGTTGGTGTAATTGTGCCTCCAGATTATTTCTCAGACACATCAGATGTGTGGCATTAAGTGCAGCTGTGGCCACAGCAGCACAGCTACCATTACTCATGCAGTCTTTACCTCAGCAAACTTTCAGCTCTGCCGCCCCTCATCATGTCACAGTGTGATGAATCAGGCTGGAGTCATCGTTATCACGCTGACCTCGTGTTCATTCTCAATATTTGTTGCTTTAATCTCAGGAGAACACACTGTTTGTTTCCTCACATTATTTGTTGTAAGGCCATTAACATGGATGCCACTTGATGTCAAAGACTGAAGCTTTGTTCCTGCATCACAATCAGTGCTTCCCCCCTCTCCCCTTTCCTCTCCATGATAGACACAAACATGTGGTCTTCCCTCAGTAAGACGGCTCCTTCTTAACTAATGCCAGAAAACTTTGAAATATGTGGAATCTTTGCCAAAGTCAATAAGCCTGGATCAACTATACCTGCAGTGCAGAGAGCAACGTGATGCACGAGGCTCAGCAGAAGACTGCTGCCAGTCCAGCACTGCACCAGGAGATTAAAAATGCATAAAAACCACATTCCCACTCAGAGTAATATTTCTGACTTGTCATTTCGGATGATTACATAAGAAGTTGTTGTACTTAAGTAAGGGTAGCGTGAGTGGGAAGAATGGACCAGCATCCAGGCGTTAATTTTTCAGACCAAAAAAATAAATAAAAAAGTCAGACCAGCCACAAAAAGGATGAACAAACAAGTTTTATGAGGTTTATCACTTAGGATCTTCTGCGGATAATTAGTGGAAAAAAACCTTTACAGTCCACAAAACATTGGCCGAGCGAGTGGAAAAACACAGACCAACCACTTTGCTGTCTTCCCAGATCATTTATACCATGTTACCTGCTATCTGTGGCCAATCGCGGAAGGTCTCTGGCTTTAGTATCACTTTGACCCAGGCCAAGATGCTCTGTGTAAGAAGATAACGCTTAACAAGTTGTGCCAGCGGTATGAGATGATGTACACGTCCTGTCTCGTAAATGAGCGGGGTCAGACAGGCTGGAGGTAAACGTGTAAACACCATGTGGATGGATGAAAGTAGAAACAGTACAAATTTAATGTTTGCGCCTCATTTTGCAGCTCATATTCACCTGCTAGCTTAATACTCTTGATATTATTGTTACAGAGCAAATTTGCATGGCCAAATCTCATGACAGCGTTTTGCTGAGGTAGAGACATGACTCAAAGGTAATTTTCTCCTGATTTGTGTCTGAAAAATGCCATTTTAGTGTCAGAATGTTTAGATAATATGTTCCAAACAGGTTTAATATTTACTCATTAGTTCATTATCTACTCACTCATTTTCATTTTGGGTTAACTGTTCCTTTAAAGGTAAAGTCCGGCTTTGTTACGATCACACCAAGTACAATTATACAGTAAAATCCATTATCTGTATTTCACTGATTCTAGTATTAGGAGGGTTAGACTCCTACTGCACAGCTCCCAGGGATCAACTCCAGTTGTAAGCACCTTGGTTGCGGATACTGACTGCAGATTTGAACGAGCATACATGTTTTTCATTGTGGGAGAAAACCCGCACAGACATGGGGATAGGGCTGATCAATTCTGAGAAAATATCTAATTGCAGTTATTTTGACTGATACTGTAATTGAGATTTAATATGCAACATTAGAGGGAGTGATAATTTTTACATCACTATTCTAATTTACATTGAAAACCATTAAAACAATTATGGTGTGATTTCTGCAGGAATCTGTATCAAACAAAGATGTTTTTTTTTGTTTTTTTTAAGTCTGTAGAATATGATGTGTGACTTTAAGGTGTGCCATCTCCTTTCTAAACCCTCTCTGACCTGAGCCAGGTGGCATCAGTCTCCCCTCATTTAGAGCTAAATGGTACTAGATTGTACTTTGACAAACTTATTAATCAAATTTACCTCTCAAGAAGCGTAATCAAAAGATTCGTATTGTTAGTTAAGTTTTTGAGTTTATAAACATTCCCTTCTTTGGAACTAAATAACATTACAGCAGAAGGAAAATACCCACAAATACGTTTTCATTTAGAAGAGCAGGTCAGGAAGTTCCCCAACAGAATACCTGTGTGAGCTGAAAGACTAAACACATTTCTCAAATATCACAAGTTCACGACCCATATATAGACCTAAATGTTAATCAGATGAGCGCGAGGAATGTGCACCTTCCTCTCTGCCTTGACTCAATGAAATTACATATTGCAACTGGAGATAGTAGGCTCCCTCATGACAGACATAAATGTGATATTCTTAATATGATCATACACATACTGTAAGCATGTGAGCATTCAGAGAGCATTTACCAGAAACAGCAGGGCTCTCAGCCCTGAATTAGAAATAGTTGTTGATCAGGAAGTCACTGCAGCGTCAGTTGAAAGTTTATTATTGTAGTCATTCTTGAAAGCAACCTGAGTATTTCATCACACCTGTTATGTTACTCTTCTTATAATCTGGAGTCTGGAGAGGAATTAGTCCTGTGAACAATTGAGCACACCCATTCATTTTGCAAAACAAATGTCCAAATAGGAGTGACACGTCATTTATTTGTCTGCGTTTCATCGCCTCGTCTTTCAGCATCCTTACTCACATTACTTTGAGACCAAGGTTGAGAAACAGACGGGGAGGATTTGCGAAGTCCTGACTGCACTGTCGGTGTTAAAAAAAAGGAGCAGGACTGGAGACATTTCAGTAACCTAATCTCTGACACAATGGTTCATCCCTGATTGTGCTCTGGCAGTCGAACCTGCCGCCTGCCACCAGTTTGCATAACCAGTGCAGCATGTTGAAGGAACGCTCATAGCCCGCAGGTGCTTTCCAGTCTGCTAGCAACTTTAGCATTCCTCACTCTGAACATTTTGTCCCAAAGTCGCAGCCAGATGTGTCCCTTTTAATTTGCCAATCCTCTTGTGGATCGATCAGCCTGGTGGAAATATTATTATGCAATAAAAAGGAATTATGTGTGAGGAATTCCTAATATTTACTCTTTAAAACTGATATTTTTGTAACATTTCTCCCTAATTAAACTGTCAACACTAGATAGTGATTGACAACATGGGCAGAAAGATTAGAATACTGTGTGATCCTGACTGAACCCAGGA
>JAJHUR010103338.1:0-32619 GCA_027495735.1 Lutjanus campechanus
GGCACACACACACACACACACACACACACACACACACACACACACACACACACACACACACATACTTGATCTGACAGAGATCAGAACATCCCAGCAACACCTGCTGGACCTGCAGGCCTCCAGCTCACACCACCATCAATGTCAGATATTTCATTTCATTCATTAAATTATAATCAGATGTCTGGTCAGGGCTCCTTGATGGGATTTTCTACTTCACCATTCAGGAGTTTGTTCTGTAGAGATCCAGCAAGAGGTTATGACTGCATCCCTTTCTTGAATCCTAAAAAACACTTTATATTAATATATATCAATGTAATAAGCATTAGCTAATAGGTAATCAAGTCCTTACAAGATGGTTATAAACATTATTATGCCTATAAAAGTGTGTAACAATAGTATAATAAACACATTTATTGTTAGATCATAAGACATTTATGAGGAATTATACAAACAACTTGTTAACAGTTAATATACTGTTTAAGAATGTTAATGAAAGCCTTATGATTTTTGTATAATTGTTATAAGCTGCTACCAGTGCCAGATATTTAATTTCTTTCATTGAAGGTTTTTGGACACGGTTCCCTGTTGGGGGTTTTCTACTCAAAGGTGTAAACAGCATTCAGGAGTTTATTCAGTAGAGATCATCAAGAAGTTATGACTGCATCTTTTCTTTAATCTTAAAAATATTGATTGTTAGATTATAAGACATTTATAAGCACTTATAAAAAAACTTGGAAAAAGTTTATAGACTACTAAAGAATGTTAATTAAAGTCTTATGATTTCTTATAATTGTTTAATAGTGTTACAAGCTTGCCTTTTGAGATTAATGACTTTACTTTGCTGTCTTAAGATTCCTACATACTTTACAATGCATCAATTAGCAGTTAACTGTACACTTATTAGCTGATAAGCATGCATTTTGTAGCTGCCCGATCTAAAGTGTGAACAATGCTTATTAAAGATTTTTTTCAAATTTAATAATTTTGTGGATTTTTGCCTCTGTTGGACAGTGACAGCTGAAGACAGACAAGAAACGGGAGAGAGTAGGAGAGGATCTCTTGGGGTGGATGGGAAGCCAGGATGCTGCGATGAGGACATGGAGCACATACTCTAACAGGTTAGATACTAGCACCAGCATGCTCTTTAAAGACCAACTCAACTTCTTATAAGTGCTTATAAATGTCTCATAATCAAACAATTTGGTAACACTTATATAGTATTATTGACACATATTAATACTAATAAGAATCTTATGAGGGTCTTACTGCCAATTAATGAATGTTTATTCCAGGCACTTTAATATAAAGTCTTACCAAAAAGGGAAATATCCTAATTGTGGTCCATTTCTCACATTCATAAAAGCAAAAATAATAACTGTATGGTGAACATAAATATCACAATGAAATGAATGCCAAAAGAGACTGTAGCTATGATGACACAGTGACAATTTCACAAATATCTCATATCCCTGTTGACAAGGAACTTGTTCTCTGACTCTTAGAGAGAACAATTTTAAATATGTCTGAATTTGAGCCAGGCAAGAGCCAATTAAACACTGTGCTCGATGTTCTCTGTTTCCTTCAGTTCAAGTTTTATTTTCACTGCCTGGCTTACTAGCCAACTGCACCGTTATGTTTTATGTTGCAACACAACTTTACTTTACTCTACTTTCCCACATGCAACTTCATCAGCAGACTGTCTAACAGGTATGCTTTTATTTTCATGCTTTACTTTTTAGTTTCCTCTTTTTTAAAATGAATTTCTTGAATATTTCAGAGCAAAAAAGAAAAACAAAAAGTGGCCAGTTTCTGTATGGATTTACTATGGATTTATTTTTTATTGAAGATAACAAAAGGGCAGATTGCCATCTAGGATTATGAACCAAATACAGTGAGTACTTGAATCTCATGTGCTTTTATTTTTCAGATCGGCCTTGTAGCTCTTAAAACATTATATTATTGTAATTCAAGCACAACCTTGGCTCTGAAGATGTTTTTTATTTCACATTTTAATAACTTTGCAGTCAGGGCCAAGTGCCATTATGTGAGTAAATGAATGGAATAAGTGCTTGTTCTCATTATTTTCAAAAGCTCCCCTCGGTCCATCTTCGCAGACAAGGTTTGTGGGTGCTTGGAAGGTCAACAGGTAGTGTGTGTATATGTCTGTGTGTGTGTTTGTGTGTGTCAGGGCAGGAGAGGGGGAAGCAAAGAGCACATATCTCTGTGTGCTTTAACATGGGGGCAGGGAGGAGGGCTACTTTATTTGAACATGGCACGCTTGTTGACCCTCTTCATAACTATTCCTCCTCTGCAGAGGCCAACAATGGGATATTACCACTTAGCCTCTGTAAACACAAGTTACGTAGTTGAACTATGGACCTCGGAGTCGCGCTCTTAACTGCTGGATGCTTCCGCTGTGTCTGCCGGTGGAAGGAAAAACCTTTCCTGCCTGCATGGTCAATTTTATTGATTTACAGAAAGCTTTTCAAACATGTCACGTGATTCTTGTGATCTTTCAGTTGCAGCATTGTTTGTCCTGTCTCCTGCCCCGTGTCTAAGGTCATACACAGCTACACGTGCACACACAAACATATGAGGGGCCGAAGCCTTTCATTTCTCCATACTGCAGCCTCACCTTGAGTGTTTCATGCTCTAACATTCGAGCGTGTTAAATGAAAACCAAGTCTTATTCTACGTCCAATGTTTTTCTGTCTTATCTGACCAGGGGCACTCATTAAATTCAACCCATGTTCTCTTTCTGGCTAAATCTCAGATTTATTATTCACTTTTCTCATGCAGGATTTAGTCACACAACAGTGAGACAGGGCCCTCTGGCAAACGCTCCTATAGCGGAATGGCAGGGACCACAGAGCATGTCAAATCAAATGTCAAAAGAGCAGTTGGCCAACTCCAAACTATCTTACACTTTCATTTCCCCAATATTCTTGAGTGCTGCTGGGATGGAATATATATGACAGAGTGTCTCTGTGGGACTTCGATAAGAGGGGGAGCCAGAGATAAGTGAGAGAAAACCATCACCAGATACGATAGCAATCTGCTGCTCACATTAGTTACTCTGCTATGACAACTGTGCTCATCGGCTGCGCTATTAGATGTTTTTTTCTGTTAAACAATCTTATACAGATGGTATCATGCCACAATTGTTTTTCGTATCAAGGAGAGCGATGATAAAGCGTGGGAAGCACTGAATGTGAGATTATCATTCATTCCTATGGGGAGATTTAAGGTTGAGAAAGCTGCTCAATCCTCTGGGATCAGATGAAAGACACAAAGCTAATGTCGAAGGGCCTCGGAGACTGCACAATACAAGCACAAAAGTCTTGTTGCACATTGTATTGGTAATGAGTTTAAAGTGCTCGCATGATTAACATATCTGTGCTGGATCATATCATCCAGATCTGGAATATTTCCTGTGTTTTTTTTATGTGAGGGACAGATGTTTCTTTGGCTTGGGAGCAGTGTTGTGAGAGAACAAACACTGTGTGTTGGCAATAGAATAAATAGTTGAGGAGAATGTTGCCTTCAAGTGTCCACATTGTTTTCATCCTCTGGCGAAATAATCCTCCCAAGAAATGCTCGGAGCAAGCTGATCTCCTCACATGTTGATGTTTGGGCCAGTGTTATCACTCCTCAGGCTGCCACACCTTCATGACTCCATCAGTGTTTCAGGAGCAGCCAGCCAGACCCCAGGACCTGCTACTGTCATCACCACCTTTCATGCCTGCTTCTCCCAGCTCTCACTTTCAGCTGTGTGTTGCTGCCATGCCAGAAAACAATCAAGCAACAACAAAACATGGATCTGTATTATATTACAATGTGAAAAGTTCATTGTTTTTTTTGTTTTTTTTTGCTGAGCAGTTCAAGACTCATAATTTTTTTTTAAATATTATTTTAATTGATGTATTTCAGTGGCAATGCACAAACCACAGGAAATCCATTCCCAAAACCCAACCAAAACACACAGAAGCACCGAGCAATACATATCCATGTGGGATTATTAACTGCAACCCATCAAAACTAAGACTATGCAGGAGCAAGAAAATCAAAAAGGACAAAGACAAAACACCAAGTTCACATGTACATTCAGATGCACTCATTGAGTCCACATATTGCAAATATGGACCCCGAGCTTCTTCCCATTTATGTTCACATTTTGGATGATTACTTTGCAGTTTTTCCATGTGAATAATCAAAACAAGTTCTCACAGCCAGTTTCTGAAGCACAGTGGAGTTGATGTCTTTTAGAATGACTTTTTTGTGAAAAGTTCGTTGTTATAGCAAGACATTTTTCATGTTATAACAAGATATTTTCGTGATATATGACACTGCGTTATAACTAGGGCTTATCACGTTATAATTAGGGCTGGTTAACCGGTCGATTACTTTCTTGATTCACTGATTAATAGTTGTGTGTTTTTAAATGTCAGAAAATAGTGAAAAAAGGTCAGTCACTGTTTCCCAAAGCCTGATGATGTCCTCAAATGTCTTGTTTTACTCATATTACAAAGATAGTCCGTTTTCTGTCACAGAGGAGCTAGACTAGAAAATATTCACAATTTAGAGTCTGAAATCAGAGAATTTTGACTTTTTTTCTTAAAAAGTTACTCAAAATGATTAATCGATTACCAAAATAGTTGACGATTCATTTAATTATTGATTAGTAACCGATTAATCAATTAATTGTTGCATCTCTAATTATAACATTAAACTTTTCTTGTAATCACAATGTAATATTTATCTTGTTATAACATGAAACGTTTTTGTTATAACATGATCATTTATAAAGTTATAAATGATGACTTATCTTATAACGTTTCATGTTATACCAAGATAAATATTGTTATATTATATTGTTATGACATGAAAAGTTTGGTTGTTTGATGTGAAAAACAACTTGTTATATATATTTTAATGTAATAATGTGATACTGATTGTTTCTTTTTCTGGCGTGGCCACAATATGCTTCTGTAACTTATGACTCTACATTATTGTATAATTCTGGGTAGGGCTGCACAATTAATTGCAAAGTCGTCAATATCGTAATGTGGCCGAGTGCAATATCCAAATCTTGATAATTTGATAAAGGAAAAATGTAAGAAGAAACGGTGTTATAATGAAGCACTGTAATGCTGCAGAAATGTCCTGACCTACAAATCTTGTTCTTCAGATATAAGAAAAAATGTTTGTTTGGCACAGACCCAATAAATGTCACATCATCAGGATTTCAGTAGTTATTTTTGTCAGTAAAAATGAAAATTATGATGCAAAAATGAATTTTTACCATGTCATGCAGCCCTAATTCTGAAAAGAAGTGTCACAAATTAATATAGATATTATATTATTTACTGCTTATTTACAAAAACTACAAGACAATAATGACTTCATGATAATAAGAGTTTTAGAATAACATATTTAATGGGATTACATGGCAAAAGCAGGGTCATTACTAGAAGAAACAAAAAAAGCTGCAGGTTAAGGGAGAGTAATTATTTCACTGGCTAGCTGGCCAACCATTTGCCATTCATTTCTAAAAAGAGACGGCAATGACTAAAGACAGCTTACATTGTATTATAATTAGGAGGCACTGCACAATGATGGGACAAGGATTTGCTGAAAACTCATTTGAATATTCCATAAACCTCCAGCGCTCACACTTGGAAATGGAGGAAGTAATATTCTGGCTGGGAGTGTGCCTCAGGGTACAGATGGAAGGAAAGTTCTGTTGGCTGAATTTTGTTTAAATTCCTCAGTTGCCTGAAGAATTGATGGTACAAAACAGAAAACTGGAGCAAAAAAAAAAAAATGCAAAGAAAGACAGTAATGAAAGAATTTGTTATTAATTTTGTATGACACTGGCTGACAATGTTGTATGTACAGTATAATTCATAATAATCTTTTATCCACAGTGTAAGGATTTGGTTCATTGTTGAAAGGATCTATAAATGTCAGCTCCAATAGCACTGACTCAAACAATTATTTGCATGCACAGCTTACAGAGGAAAACTCCTATAGCCTGTGGTAACACAAATTCAACTGGACACAGAGGCCCTCTAAATCAGTTAGCCTTAAGCAAGCCTAATGCAGACTGCGGTACATACAAGCCAAAAGAAGTTGGAAAAGAATATTTTGTTTGGTTTATTTCTCTCACAATTTGCAGCTGTAATTGAAGCCCTTTTGGTTTGGCCCAACAGCAGCTTGGATGCTGGTTGTATGAGATCAGAAGTGAAGCTCTCAGTTGTGCAATGTTTTGCAATATTTTGGAAAAATGATATGTATAACTGAACTCTTTCCAAAGCAGAAATCACAGAGTTTAACGATATACAACTGTCTGTGTCTGAGTAAGAATGCATGTAGAAGGAAATGCTGGCTGCAGCCAAAACCTGCAAAAACGATCCTGAAGACGACCAAGCGTCCTTTAGCAACATGATGGTGGTTGTGTAGCTGCTGTTCCAAGGCAGTGGCATGAAAGAAAATCACTGAAATAAATCAAAGAAATAATATTGTGTAAAACTTCCAAAGCTTATGAATCTGATGAAATGTGATCAGTGAAGTTAGATTGATTCCTGCTGTCTGTAACAGCTACAGAAAAAATATGGATGAGTTGTAATTAAGTTAAAAACGAAAATAAAAATACTATGATGTTACTCATGGAAGGGTTTTTGAATGGTCTTACCAGGGTGAGGCCCAGGGGCCCAAAGGATCAAGGGGGGCCCCTGGACTAGAGCCTCTTTTTGAATATTTCATGGTGGAAAGTCAATAAAACAACTACAAAGCACAAAGAGACACAAAATGACTACAAAGAGGTGCAAAGTCTCCACAAAGAGGCACAAGATGGCAACAGAGAAATAAAATAACCATAAAGAGACACAGAACTGTAAAGAGATGCAAAGCAACTATCAAGAGATGCAAAAAGGACACAAAGACTCCAAACTATGGCAAACTGCAGAGAGACACGAAAGGACTACAAAGAAGACAAAAAAGAGACAAAAAACAGACACACAAAATGACTGCAAAGAGGTGCAACGTGTCCATAAAGAGACACAAAATGACAACAGAGAAACAAAATGAGTACAAGGAGCCACATAACAACTACAAAGAGACGCAAAACAACTATAAAGAATTGCAAAACAGACAGACTAAAAACTCCTGCAAAGACAACTACAAAGGGACACAAAATAACTACAAAGAGACACAAATAAAGAAACAAAGCAACAAAAGAGAAACAAAATAACTATAAAGAGACAGAAAACAGACGCACAGACTCAAAACTACTGCAAAGACAACTACAAAGAGACACAACATGAGTACTAAGATGACTACAAAGAGACAGAAGACAGACACAAAGAATCAAAACTACTGCAAAGACAACTACAAAGAGACAAAATGAGTACAAGATGATTACAAAGAGACAGGCAATGAAAATAAAGAGAAGCAACACCACCAAACAGAAGCACAAAAATGACAATTCCCATGTTGTGTCAGTCTCAGCCCAGTGTATGAAGGGTGGGGTGGGCTTATACACGTCAGTGCCCAGGGGCCTATTCTCCCATAATCTTTTTATGATATTACTCTGAAATGTATTGGTTTTCATTTTCCTCATCTCAAACAATATGTGAATAAAGATGTGAATAAATGTGTTTCAGCCATGCTGAAGGTTCATCATAAAGTAATAAGTCATATGTGTCAGTCAGTAAAAAGCTGTTTGAACTCCAGTCAAGAATAAAATTGGTTTGACCCCTGGGTTTACTCATATTAAACTGTTGCCTGTGGCACTTGGACAGACATTTTAACATTGTTCTCTCTTTGACGTTGAATTTATGTAATTCATTACCTTGCCCTTTTATTTTGTTCGACTGTAGTATTCTTGTTTAAAGCACACTGACACATTCTTTTCTGTAAATGTGTAAACAAATACATTTTTAGATATTTTTCTGTTAGTATTCTCAGTGTGCCCTCTGTAATTGCTTTTTAAATTTTCTTCGGTAATATGCATTTGTTTTATTCCTGCATGTTTGATTTCACTGCCTTTTTTATCTGTCTTAAGCCACACTGTGTGAAGTTGAGGTCAAACGAATGTATTTGATTGAAATAAAACAAAACAAAGGGCGCATCAATGCATCTAGGTTGCACATTTCAATTGCAAGTGCAACATCACATGCGCTAGGTGGTGCACTGTGTAAGTGAGCAAGTTTATAGGGTTTGATCATTGGTAACAAAATCTGTTGCTCAGTAGCGCCACTTGCGCTGGCCTAGCGGCAATACCTATCAGTCTTGTGTTATTACAGCCCTCATGACCACGACAGTGTCAAGTTAGTCAGACTCAAACACGTAAGCTCTTGTAAGGACTGTCAAAATAAAACGCGTGTCGAAAGTAAGATGTTGCAGCATCTTTTTGTAATACAAAGTATCCGAATGAGGTTAAATATATTATGCAGTAATTAAATATAAATAAGAAAGTAATGTTTTCATGAGGCTATGTTGATAGAATTAGTCAAAATATTAAATAACATACTTCTCTACTTTTACTTTGCCGGAAGTGTTGCCTACTTTCCGCCGTGTGTCTGTGTGCCCGCGGGCAGCTTGACAAAGCTTTGACCACGAATGAGCCAATAGGCTGTGGAAGGCAGAGTTGTCCCTGTGGCCGCCATTAAAGAAAGGAATCCATGAATTCAAATGGAAACCAACAGGAACCGAGGCTGAAAAAATGATCGAAATAATCGTTGAAATATAGGCCGATGGCAGATTTCGAGAGGTTTTTACAGGATGTATTTCGTTTTTAGACTAATTTTTGCAATGGAGGAGTAAGACAGGACGTTTTTATTTTTTTTAAGCAGAGACCGTTTTAGGGCTAAGGGGGAGGGGGAGAGTTGCTTCTTTGCTTTCCTTTTCTTTTTGTTTTATGAACATTTTTCGCTCCCTTGAATTTGTTTTTACTGCGTGCTTTTGAGATGTCTACATAAAGACCACACGGGCTCTTTTATCCGCTTTTAGCTCCGGCGGGGGGAACTGCAATCGGAAGGTTGTTGAATTAACTATCCTCCAGCCAAATGTTACAAAAAATATTTCTCGTTGATTAAGCCTGCACATCTTAGAAAATACAAATCCGCAAATTGTTCTTTATTTCCCGGGAAGTGAAACGATGGAGAGTTGGATCTCGCAGTGAAGAAGGATGAGTTCTTATGTACCAAACGGGGCCAGCTTGGAGGATTGCCATTCCAATCTATTCTGTCTGGTAAGAGATTTAAAACTAAAGGAAAGCAGCCATTTTTAACTAGCTGAACAGGGGCTAAGCTAACGTTAGCCACACAGGCATCAGTTGATAGGAGCTTGGCTAGGCTTACGGCCCTGTCGAGCTGACATCATTTCAGGACAACAAGCTATCACAGTTCGCTAATGTTATCATGTTGCCTTGTTTTAACACCTCGACACTTAGTTATAATGCTCTGTTTATTATTATCTCATTTCTGCAACATTTCCATTATTTCCACTCGCAAAGCAAACACTCAAGGTTAACGCCACTCGCTTGTTAAGCTTCATTTACTACATTTCTCAGGACAGACACAGCAACACATCGCCTGTTAGCACCGAAAATAAACTGTTGTGCATTTTACTGCCAGAAACACGACCGTGTGTTCCAACGAGTTAGTTGTAGCACTTTCTCCTCTTCGCCTCAACACCTTGTTTATTATTAACTTCCTATCTCGGTCTCATTACATTTCCACTGTGTTTTATCAAGTGCTGACCCGTAAACCAAACACTTCATGCACTTCACTTTAAGTTGCAACTCTGACACTGCTGGGAAACCACTGCTGCGAAATAATACTGTTTTTGTACAACACTGACAACTCCTGCAGGAACGAATGTCAATGACCAACTTGCACACAGCCTGTCGATAAAAGCACGCCCCTCATGCTTTGCCTGCAAAGCTGTTTTTTTTTTTCTTTGCAACAAGCATGTAACAAGATTGTTTAGTGGTAACAGTATTTGTTTGCAAGCGTTAATTATTTATGTAATATGTCATCATCTTGTTTGTCAGTGGCTTAATCTCCTTGGACTTCATTTTCTAGTATTCACACCAACTAGGGCACAGGCCCCAGGCTGATTATATAATCTCTGGCATACATTCCTGGGCATTACAAACATCTAGGTGGCTACATATCTAAGCCATGCTTTGTACTACTATAAATTGAGATGAAGTGTATAGTGTGTATCTCTGAATATCTTTTTCATCATATCACGTTGTCAGTTGTGGTGGCTGGATGACATTACCCCAAATAGCTGTGGTTGTGATCCTACTCACTTCGAGTTCACAGGTATTCTTTTTAAATCCCCTGTGAGATAAATAGTACAGGAAGCCTCCGCCGTGTAGTACACACTATTAACCGCCATACAGCACATGTAGAGGTGTTGCTGGATTGTCCAGTTCCTCCAACATGGACTGAATGTGTTTGTTGTTGCAGTTAATTGGCTTGTCAGCAGGCTTAACTACAGCTTCACTCAGTAGGTTAGTGAAGAGTGTAATGCTACCTCCATGAGCTCATCTGAACATTACACCTCTGTAGTTGGAAGTTGTACATGTGACTTGTCACATGCTTAAATAAGACTTTTAGAAAAAGTTGCTATTTTGCCATAGTTTAAATGACACAGAAGACCAGTAAGTGCACAGATCCGACATTAATTCGTTAATATATATGTGCAAAATGTTAAAAGTTAAGCTAGGAGTGAGAGTTTAAATGCATCAAGTGTAATGTCGATGCAGAATGTAGTATAATAACAATATAGTGAAATACTACACTGCTTTTACCACCAATTGACACAGCTTCCAAGCTGTCCGCCTCCTAAAGGTAACATTTCATTGCAGAAAATCCCCACTCTCTCAATACTACTTAGTTGGGTCGATTGTGTGTGTGTGCTGAACTCGTAATTACAATGTTTACGACAGCACTTGAAGGCAGCGTTGGCTACAGTGGACAGGCGAGGTAGAGGCTGGTAGTTGTGGTGCTGTGTGCCTGTCTGGCTGACATTTTCCTGCACACTGAGACTAAGCATAACACCAGTGCTGTTATGACTCACTCACTGAACAGACTCCACTTTGTGGTTTTATGGTGAAAGAATGCGAACACATTGTGGTAGTTTTTCCCCCCCTTCGTTTTTCACTGGATAGTCTTCTCCGGAGTATGATACTACTTGTTGCTTTCGCCTTTTTTTTTTTGCATTTTAAAGGGACTTATTGGATTTAACTCTTGAGTGTAAGTTCAGTTTATCTGTTCCTGTATCATGCGCGTATGTAGCTGACTTTTTATGAAATTTGAAGTCTGAGCAGCCATGCATTTCAGCATTTAGAGAAGCACTTTGCAAAAATCTTGCTGGTGGTGATAGCATCGGATGTGGCACACAATAAATTAACAAGCGCTGGGCTTCCAGTAGCTCAAATGAAACTGATGAATTTGAATTCTCTTTAGTGAAAAATGCAAAGACACACTTGTTAGTTTCGTGTTTGCTCCATGACGGGGTTAACTGAGAAGTGACAGACAGGAAAAGAGTCTTGGTAGAAGAGGAGCATCTGCAACATGATTTGAGCGGCTTCACCTGTTGCTTGTCTCATATCTTTTAAGGCAGGAAGGCAGCTGTTTGAACACAGTGTTCCCTACTGAGACCCAGAACCCTGTGTGGCCAGAGGGAAGGTGAGCAGCTGGCAAAATCAGGGGTCGTAACCCCCCAAGTACGCGTCACCTCAGGAAAACTTCCTGGCCGTATCCAGTGGCGTTTGGTCTTAGATTCCCCCTCCTAATGCAGCAGTGTGATTTTTGGCTTTGGCTTATGAAAGATAAAACTCATGACCCACAAGCAGCCGCTTACCTGAATGTTTATGAAGAAGAAGACACAGGCAGAGGGAAACGCTTGGTAGATTCACAGCAGTGCATGCAAGTGTTTGAGGCACACTCGTCGTGAGCACAGCCTGGAAAGCATGAACGTTGGAAGGAAATCCACAGATATCTTTGGCACCCTCTGCTTTTGCACACAGGCTGCCACTAATTTATTTTGAAAGGACAGACAGAACAACTGCAGAAGGCACATTTATCCTTGATAGAGCAGTCTGCCTCTTGGATATTGTTGATGAGGAGTGGAGCACTGACGTGTCTAGTCTTTGACAGAGGGGCAATTCAGTTCTGCCTATTCAAGCTCAGGAATATGTAAGGACAGAAGTGAATATTTTGTCTGCGTGCCACAGTTTGGTTTAATATGTAGTCGTGTTTTGTGCAAAATCTGATTTTTGACATGACAAAAACAGCACAGGGGTGTAAATTGCATGTAATGCAGCTTAGTGTATCTACACGTTAACCCTCTGACTTTTTTTTAATGCTTTTGAAAATGCAATTTAACGCCTGTTTAATTCCTAAGCAGCCTAAGGTACATCTCTGCAACTAGAGAGATTGTTTGTTTAAGAATTAGTCCTCCAAAATCATATTTAAACTTTATGTAGCATTCAACAAAAATAAAGTAATAGTGAATATGTTTTTTTTATTAGGATGAAGTTGTTCAAGATGCTTTGTGTTGCTGGAGTTAATCCGAATGTTTATTAAAATGTTTACAGTCAGGCTTTGTTTTTCTGTCTTAAACCGAGATTGTTCCAACTCAGTATCCACTTTGATAATTTTCAAAAGCAGAGATAAACTATTATTGTTTCAACATGGACTTATTGTTCATTTTTGTCGTTGTTGTTGTTTGTAGAATCCTAGATTACACAAACCCATTTTCAGTCTTCATCATTGGTTGTATCCACTATGAATCAGCAGTGTAAATACTTATTTCCTGTGTAAACAAAACAAATTGTGCTTGAAGTCTTGCAGGAGGAGACCTGTTTGATTGAAAGCGACCTGAGACGTTTTTGTCTTAATTCTTCCAAATGAGCTCAGCAGGTTTAGACGTGTGTCGTTAAAATGAACTCATCCAGCTCCAGAGCTGCTTCATGTCATTTCAGTTTAGTCAGCGTAGTCACTTAAAAAACTTTCTGGAGTTTCCGTTTGGGTCCACTTTAAGTCCACCTTCTCGGCACCTGCCCACAGAATTAAGCTCAGCAAGTGTGAGGACGTCCGTGCTGTGCAAAAGATCCATGCTGCAGCTGGGCAACATTCTGAATCGCGCAAATTGTTATTGCACTGTAACAAGGGTTTCTCTTCTTTTCTCCGGTGAAATCAAACTAACTTTGCTCTCGCATTCGCCAAGTATCGATCACACTGAGTGTCTCACAGGTGGTAGTTATTGTCACTAACTGCACTTAATGGTCTTCAGCATTGAATAGATTTCATAACATTTTAGATCTATTAGGATCTATTTAAGTATGCTGGTGTTGTACTTTCAACACCAAAGCTCCTGTTTAGAAAAGAATACAGTTAACATGAGTCATTTAAATGTACTTTTGAAATTATAGTGTTGTGTGAGATGCGTGTGCAGAGATCATTTATTGCAAAGAGTAATGATTAAGTGGCTGTGACAGTTTGATAAGGTAGTGTCTGTTAATCATAATGCTGTTAGATATTGAGGGTGGAGATGTCGGATATAGACTTAAAATAATCAACTCAATACATTCAATTAGTCATTCATGACTGCGAATCATTGCTTGTTGACAATAACCCATAGCATTTGATGTCAGTTTTTTTCCCCACGTACCACAGTTACAGTCGTGCCATATATTCTTAAAGGAAAAAATCATAATGGATTCGGTTGCCTGCTTGGCAGAGAAACTGCAGCATAGATGCAAACATCCTAATAGTGACAGAAACAGTCGCAAAAAAGGTGATGAATACAAGTGTAATGTAAGATGAAGAGTCGAGCCTGCTGCTCTCGCAGGCTGTTGTATTTCATTCACACATTAACAGCACAGCAGCAGCGGCAGCATTAATCAGTATTTTGGCTGCGGCTGCTACTACAGTAGCTAAATCTCAGAAATGAACCAGGTCAAAGTTTCAGTGCCCACAGGATGCGGTCGGTTGGTTCAAGTTGCCCCCGTGTGAACATTTGTGCTGTGGCAACTGTAGTTAATAACAAGACGCATGTGAGTGTTTTTCTCCGCGTGCCATTATAAAAGTCGCCTGATCCCAGGCTGACCATTAATTAAACTGTTAACCTTCTCATGACCACGTGTGCATGGACTTGATTGTTTGCTTGAATTTTTTAGATTGCTTGTGACTGAATGATTTGTGCAAAAAAGCTGAGGAAGTCTGCCGCTCGCATTTTTTAAAATCATTGCTTCTTAAATAACAAACGGTTAATTGATATTACAAGTTGTTATCTGTTAATTTTCATTTGACCGACTAATCAATTAATGGACTAATTGTGTCGGAGCAGATTGTAACCGCTTAATTGCTGTACTCAAATTTTATTTGCTTGGTGGCTGGATAGAGAGCAGTTTGCACTGCCCTATTTTCTTCTTGTAAATGTAACATTTATGCAGAAGAAGCTGCTGTAGGAAATGTTTAGGTTGAGAGGCCTTTCAACCCCTTATGATGCAAATACAAGACAATGCACTCTGCCTCGACAATAACAAAATGTCAAGGAGTTATGTTGTAACTGTATCCACTTTTTTTCACTACTGTATTAGATCTGGCCTGTAAGAGCAGTTGTAATGTACATCTCCCTGGTATTAAGTGGTTGTTGATTACAGTCAGTCATCTTATATGGCTTGAGAGCTACCTTTTAAAACATGAAGTGGTTTTGTGAGGGATATTTTAGACAAAGCAAGCAAATATGGTTACTATTGCGGAAAAAACATTCATGCAAATTCTAACTAGAATAGATAAAATAATTTTAGGCATGACTAAGTATGGAGTGGCTGCATTAGAGTTACCGAAACACTTATTTGAATAAGTCATTCAGCTGGATGCCTGGCTGTCTGTGTGCAGCACGTAATCACATCTAAAAGTGTCAAACCGATAGCTATGAGGAGGAGTGGCCCATCATAAAATCTGTAGGGCACTTCTGAACAAAACCTTTTATGTGATGAAACATGCAAAAACAATTGGGGACTGGCCATGGTCAGTGAGATGCTAATTGTCTGTCTGTACTGCTTATGATCTGGTTTCACAGTTAACTGTTGTCCCCGCCCGCTCTTTGCATTGTGTGCACAGATGTTTCCTAGCGAGATGCAGGTGTAGCGTAGTGTTTCTTGCGCTCCAGCAGGAAGGAGCAGCCTAACTGCTGCTGCAGCACATGTCGTTACACACACACACACACACATACACACACACACACACACAGACCTGGCTCCGCTGCGTGCACCTTGGAGCTTGTCCTCAGCATGTGAGGCAGCTTTTGAATTCCTGAGGAGCCTGATTGTTCATCAGAGATCATGGTGTTTAGATCATACATCGTGACAACTGCCATGTTAAGTTGTGGCACTACAGTTTCACCTTGGGCTTTTGTTTGCTTGCCAGACACGTTTTCCCTTGAAGTAGTGGTAGAGAACAGCTCAAACACATGCTTTCTGTTTATTGATTATGCATACAGTGTGTTCTTAAGAGCTGCACCGAGTAATCAATCATGTGTCAACTTTTAATCACCAACTATTTTGGCAGTTGATTAATCACTTTGAATAATTTCAGAAAAAATGTCAAAATTCTCTGATTTCAGCTTCTCAGATGTGAATATTTTGTAGTTTATTTAGTTCTCTGTGATAGTAAGCTGAATATCTTTGAGTTATACACAAAACAAAACATTTGAAGACATCATCTCAGGCTTTTGGAAACACTGATCACTGTCTTTTCACCATTTTCCAACATGTTATGGCCCAAACAACTCATTGGTTTATTAGGAAAATAAACAATGAAAAAAAAGAATTGTTACATGGAATAACACTCCATCCTCTTTACTGTTTACATTTTTATACTATTTTCAACTTGAGGTTTGTCAATGATTTCTCCACCTGTGTGTGTGCTTACTACGTCTTCTGGCTTACTAACTCATTGTGATCCAGCTCTGCTCCAGCTGACGACACACAATGCTCTGTTTTGACAGTCCCCAACCTACCCCCACCACCACCACCACAACTAACACCACAAATCTCCCAGCTTATCCCTAGCCAGGCGAAAGACCACCGCTTCGCCACAACCACGGGTAATCACTTGTTCAGGCTCAGCGCCTCTGCACTTGAGTTAAGATATCCCCTGAATTGTAATGGATTAATTGGTTGAATATACAGAGGGACAGCTTGCCAACTCAGCCTGAACGGAATAGGACTAAACGGCATGAAAATGAACAGTACGTGCTCGCACAGATTACTTGACATGTCTACAAGGATAGATGGAGGACCAAGATTGCCGGTGGAAATGGGGACGTACGCCCAAGACATCGTGTGTGTTTTGTGGTGGTTAATGTGTGTATGCGTGCATGTGTTTAGGTAGACATGGGTAGTCTGTCGGCGCTTGGGTGATAAGCAGCAGTGCTAGCTAGCAGTGGAGCGTAATGTTCCTGCTTTAACACTTAATAACCCCGCCAGTGATTTACTGCCTATGAGGCTTTTTCCTGTGTGTTTTGTTCTCTCTATAAAAGCCAGACAGCGTTTATAGAAAGGCAAAGCACCCCCCCCAGCACTCACCAATAATGAGGATTAAGGTGATGAGACCACATTTACCAGCATTAGTTTTTTCCTATTTGTGTGTCGAACATGTTGTTCGCGGTGATATTGAAAGCACCTGAAGCACAAGTACACAGTTCTTTGCAGAAACAAACAAATGTCCCAATTTTTAGGGCAATTTGCCTTTGGATCAACACACAATGGTGCTGTTTACTTGTCATCTTCTGTGTATCTTTCAATCTTCTCTCTGTTTTTTGTTCTTTCCTCAATTTTGACAGCCTGGGCGTCTTGTTGTCAGAAGTAGTTGGTGGGTGAACTGCCCCATAAAAGAGGATTAATACCCACTCTTTACACTCTGCTCAGCACATGTTTACTCCAAGGTGCTGAGTGGATCCTGAAGCAGCGACTCTGCACACTAACAGTCTCTTCTTCTCCCTCTCTCCCTCCCTCCCTCCCTCCCTTCCCCTCCAACCTCTCTTGTCTTGCAGGCTGACTTGACAGGGATCAAATGGAAGAGGTTTGTGTGGCAGGGTCCCACCTCTGCACCCATCCTCTTCCCGGTGACAGAAGAGGACCCCATCCTATGCAGCTTCAGCCGCTGCCTCAAGGCAGACGTGCTAAGCGTATGGAGGCGCAGCCAGCGGCAGGGCCGGAGGGAGCTTTGGCTCTTCTGGTGGGGGGACGACCCCAACTTCGCCGATCTCATCCACCATGAGCTTGCAGGTGGGGGCCCCTTGGAATGTTTGTTTTATTAAGCTGTGCAGGTACATCCTCTTTGTGCTGCCTCCTCACCACATGGAGGTCAGAGGTTGGGGTCAGCTACTGATAAACACCCAGGACGCTTGTAGGGATTCACTGATTGAGTTCAGCGGAACAGGGAGACGTGCTCTCTGACATGAAGGTGTTTCTTCTTCTTAAAGATCAGTTAATTTACCCCGCTGCTGCAAGATATTGAGGCACATATTCAGCCAAGTTAGTCTCGCTAGCTGTTTTGGCAAATTAGATGATTACAGCCAGAGCGGACTGCTATTCAGTGTCCCTGTGTCGGTGCTCTTGTACGAAAAATAATCTATGAATATGAAATTCACCTCCCCTACCAATGTACCTTTTGTTGGATTCACTCAAGGTTATATAGCTCAAAGAGTGATGGCTGTAAAAGATAGCAGGAAGTGTAGAGGGCTCGCAGCTTTTGTAAAAGAAGCACTTGAGCATCGATCACCCTGTCAAGATACGTTATTGGTTGTACAATGAAAAATGATACAGATTTCACTGCTTGATTGTCAGGTAGGCACAGGGGAGATACCCTGTAAGTGAGAGCCTCAGGGAAGTGTTAAAATCTGTGTGATCTGATACCTCCCTAATGCCCCCTCTTACCCTCAGCTGACTGATAGGCTCGCCAGCCAGGCTGGTAGTGCCAACACCTGCAGGGCAACTCCCTCTCCCCGGAGACACTGGGCATCGCGCTGTCTCATTATTCCATGTGCGTTTGAGAGAGGGGGCGTCATGTCTAAGTGGCCGCTGCCCTACAGCAGATGAAACGGCACCTTGCATTTTATTTTGTTTAAATTTTTAAGTAGAACAAGTAATCTGAAGTCACGTGTCGCCATTCCACAGGGGATGAACAAGAAAGGAGAAGGGTATAGGAAACGGAGCTCAGTCCGATTATAACTTGAGTGAGAAACACAGCGTGCAGGAGCAGCCATGCAGAAACGAGGCAAATGCATCCACCCCCCACTTTCTTCTTTTCCCTCTTCAGTAACATTAGAGGTGGAAGATGGAAAAGGCCATCTTTATTCATGCTCTCTGCCATGTAGATTGAACTTTGGAGTCTGAGCCAAGCACAGCCCGTCTGTGACCCTCCTTCATTATGGGACATTGTGCCTGAAGTGGACTCAAAATGGGAGCTCAAGGCTACGATGGGCAGCTCATTCAGGCCTAACGGGTCCTGGTAATTACCTGAAGCGTCTGGCTCAGGCCCTCTAATGGAGTGTGCTACTTTTCAACCAGGAGGGATGGTATGGAGAATCTATATTTGGAAATTGTTGGAGTTAGTGTTATGTTCTTACACTGGTTTTGGGGCGGTTAAAACATGATGATATTTGCATTCCGGGAGATAGAAATTACATAATTGAATATTGACCAGAAAATCAGTGGCACATCTTCCTTCCAGGTATTTTTAAACAAAGTGATGAATCATGTTTTGGCAGCACTCTTGGCAGGGCTTGTTTCAGATGTGTTCGTTGAATTTTTGATGAAACACCACATCTACAGGGCATCTTTTCTTCTTGAGAATGATCTTAACGTGAACAGTCACAGAGACCTGCACCTGATGAGATTTTTCAGATTCCCCACTCCCCTTGTTCCTCAAGCGTCTTGCACCCTGACTCAACTGTGTCTCGGTGTGAATGGTTCCCAGATGGGCGGTGTAATCCGTGTTTCCTGTTTTGGAAGCAAGCTGCTGTTCCTTTCTCTCTAGTGGAAGATGTCTTCCTCCTCCTTCTTGAGCCTTTTCCCCTCCTGTGGCTGCTGTGGGACTCTGCCAGTGAAATGAAGCAGAGCAGCCCCTCTAGATGGATCTTAAGTCAGCCAGAGGGCTTCTTTCTCTCCTCCTCCTCCTTCCCCCAACCCCTGAGCTGCAGCTGCTGATCAGTGTGTTCAGGATGGTGTGTCCTGAGACCTGATAACACAGCTGAGACAGGGATGGAGCGTGTCAGGACCTCTGTCGAGAAAGCTTTACCCATTTCTCTGAACTTGTGAGGAGGGAATGCTGCTGTCCTTCAAGGTGTAAAGCTGCCAGTGTCACTTTTCACGTGAACAACAGAGTGCAACACTATAAATGTCCTCCAAGAAAGATCGTCTGAAAATGTGTGTGGTATCCCCTTATCCCATCCCACATAATACTGCATCTCCCCCGTCTCTATGACAACCAGCTTTTCGCCCTGCTAACTGGAGCTATTCAAGGGTCCACCCGACCCAAGACATGGATGTCCAGGTCCCATTCTATTAACGCGGGTGCTGGATCTGTTTAAGATGATACCTAATACTTGAATGGACCTGAGAAGACCCGGCTGTGATCAGACAGCGCCGATCATGATGTGTGTGTGTGTGTGTGTGTGTGTGTGTGTGTGTGTGTGTGTGCATTGTAACTTGCAACATTCAGCAGCTGCAAGCAAACTGCAGAGTGCATCTGTGGCCATGAGGTAGTACCAAATGCCCTGCATGAGCGAGTGCTTCTGCTCAGGAGGTGAAGGGGCAGACTTGTCTGAGAGATCACAGATGATAGAAGATCTGTTGGATGCAACAAAACTTCAAAGCTGATTCTGAAAGAGTCGCGTCATCCTTCACTGTGGAAGCCAGGTACAATGGAAAAGGGGAATCACGTTACATTAGATAAGACTAGGGCTGCATGATTTGGTAAAATCGTGGTCATACTGCGATTATTTTGACTGAAATAATGTGATACACTTAGTGGAAATGATCGGTTTTGCATAACAATTTTCATGTCCACTAACAAAAGAAACTATAAAAATGGTGATGTGATATTTATCGAGGTCTGAACCAAACAAACATGTTTTCTTTCATCTGGAGAACAAAATTTTTAGGCCAGGTCACCTCTGCAGCTCTACAGCACCTCATTATGATGCTGTTTTCTCATACTGTACGTTTTTCAAAAAATTGCAATTTGCACTTGGCCATACTGCAAATTTACTGCAATTGTGATTAACTGTGCAGCCCTAGTGAAGACGCAATATTTTATTTTGATGGTTTCTTAATTACATTAACTTGTTACTAGGTATCGGCTTGGAAATCAGTGCCAATCTGTTTCTCCTGGCCAGGTACAGATCTGATATTGCTTGGTTCTGCATGGGTCCGTGTCCTGACTTTCAAATAATAGATCAGTCCGTTTTGCCTCCTGGTAGTACATTTTTGGATCTTTTTGGGATGGGCACAAATTTTGGACCTGTGAAAACTTGCCCTTTAATTTTTGACATGGACGGACAACAGGTTGTACAGATTATCTCTTTTCAAGTATAATTTGGCCTTAATGCAGCAGACTTGACAGTCCTTCTCCCAAGGTCCCAGATTCTCGCTGGTTTTTGCTCTGATCATCTGATTGGGAATGAGGGGATGTTGTGTGAATGCTGATAGAGTTTTAAAAAAACCCCTGAAGGTTGTCTTGTTTCCTGAGCACCAGGATTGAAGATCACTGCTTTGGCAGAGTGTTTGCGTGTGTGTGGACGATGATTGACAGTCTGTTGCGTTCGTGGACTCTCCTGGGTGCTCTGCCTGTGGAGGCGCGAATCGACAAATACCAGCTAGCGTAGGCAGGGCAGACGACCAGCCCAACCCGTGCACTCAACTGGAATGTCACAACTGTTGTCGCCTTTTAACCGCCACACTCACTTTTCTCCCCCTCCACCAGTTCGATGGATTTTTTTTTTTTTTGCCTTTTGGTCCGAGCCTGTCTTGGGAATTTTAAAAAGCTTTATTTTTCTTTTTGTATTTTCAGCCTCTTTTTGGTGTTTAGTGCAATGTTGGCGGTAAACATGAAAATCCGCTCTTTTCCTTTCATTTCAGCAAGCTGAAATGGCACTTGCTCATCCCCCCCCCACACCCCCCTCCACCCTCATTAGATTAGCGGCCTGTGAAAGTCTTTTAATTTTGAGCAAGTGCCATTTCTGTATACCAGTGTGCCAGTAATCCCTTCTCTCCAGGGAGATGAGGGGAGAAGGAGTGAGCCGGAGAGATGAGAGTAGTGAAGGGCGGAAAAACTTGAGGGATCTTTTAACGTCTGACACTTAATCACTATTGAAGGAATGTAAGGGTAACCACCAAGCCCCTTCTCCACACTGTTGGACAACCCGCCTTGCTCTGTTAACACAACGAGAAAACCAATTCTAATCTTCCCCTGGCCATGCACAGAAATTATTCCCAACAAGTGAATGCCATTGCTGAATTAAACACCCCTCCCCTCCTCCCAGTGGTCGAGTATAGGCATGTATTCTTATGCAAATGCTTTGCTCTCTTCATCGTCCTCCTCCCTCAAAAGCTGGTGGAATCTCCAGACCAGGAGCATCTAAAGTGAAAGATAAATGGCTGCCCTTCCTCCCCTCAAAGACCCACTGATCTTTTTTTTTTTTTTTTTGCATAGAAATTAGGACTAGATGTCGGTCTGAGGGTAATTGCTCCGTGGTACATTTCTTCTAAGTTCTTACCAGTCTGTCCTGGTCTCTTTCCCACCCTCCATAGAGTACTTCCCCTGTATGACAAAGTCCCACTGGGGCTTCCACTGCTGGCAGTCTGGCACCATGTTTCCCTCTTGGGTCTTTCCTAGTTCACTGTTCCCTCTGCTGCATGTGACTTGACAGTGGTGGGCTTCGTGTTACAGTCATTCTTTTCCTTTCTGAACACAAACGTAGGGAGATTTTTGCAAACATCTGATTTGATGAATACATTTAATTTTTAGCGTTGCTGTCTTGGAGGTGTGTGGAACATCTTATCCATGCATATTCCTCTCTGGCTGGGATTATTAGTTGTTGAGGGGAAGGTTAAAAGGAAGAGATGGTCATCTGCTATCCAGAGCAGGTTATCAGCGAACCATCTCCGCCGCCGTCCCTGGAGCTCACACATCTATTCATTACTGGGTGTCGGGTCAGATCTCTAGAGAATGAGAGAGAGAAATGGTGGGGGAGGGAAGAAGAGGATTGCATTCAAAATGTCCATCTCCTCCACCAGTTGATGACAAAGATCCATCCAGCGATCGAGGAAAGAAAAGCTCAATTTAGCAGCGTTTGTGAGCTTGTTTTCCACAATGATCTTTTGACAGTTGTTTTGGTTTTTGCTGGTATGCAGTAATTCTTGGAATTTTTCGAGCTTTGCCAAGTTCATAGGATTTTTTTTTTGTTCTTGTTTGACCACTCTCTTCTGTGCCTATTTGAATCAAGGGTGAAATAAAAACAACCCTGCTTTGTACCTCGGGGCAGAATACCCAGTTCCAAAGGGCATATTTCAGTAGCCTGCGAGGGCTGTGTTGACTGAAAGTTTCACTGTTTTACTGGTCAGACTGATTTTTTTTCCTCTTTCTTCTGTGAAGCTCTCACTACTTCATAATTATTGAACTGCCCTCAAATCTGTCAGAGAAGCAGTGTGAAGGACTACCTGCAGAATACAGATGTTTGTTGAAAGCAATTCTCTGCTGCATTCAAATACCAAGTAATCGGTTCCAATTATGTCTGCTCTTTTTTTGTTGAGTGCTTTGGATTTTTGTTATGACTGTATAATGAGCCAAATGACCTCGGTGAAAGATTTGATCTGCTGTTGATTTTGTGTAAAACAGACTTAACCCCTAAAAGATACTGCTGATGATCAGTTCCTTGTACCAGTGAAAAAAAAAAACGGCATGTGCAAAACAGAGTTGTTGGCATGTTGGTATCCTTAGGGCCGGGCTATGCTAGAAAAAAAATATTTTTGTCTGAACGTGCCTGAAACAATAGTGTGGCCACACTCAAAGGTGGACTGAAGCTTGCATTTATCATCTGTGAGCCTGTAGTGAAAAGACACAGATCTGTTTCCTGCTCATCATCAGACTATTCCTGCCTTCTCTTGGGTTTTCCCTGGATTTCTTTTTTTTTTTTTCGAGACAAAGTTGGCAGGTGTTGTAGAAAACAGTGTAAACAGTTTGTATGTGCACCTTTTAGAGTGCTGGGTGCTTAAGTGAAAAAAAAAACATGATTTGATAGACTAAGTGTCCACAGGGATTTCAGTTTTAGATGGAACAAAAAGATTTTAAAAAATGTGACAAACAAGTGTTTATTTTGGCACAGGAATGGACACAACATATCTCAGTTGCAGATCGTGTAGTCAGTCTGCGCACATTTCACTTGCCTGGCTGTTTTTTTCTTTTAATTAAAAAGGCCACAGAGCCTGATGGAACAAGTGAAGATAAGAATGATGATGGAGAAACGTTTTCCAATGTGACCAGTGAACAGATACCAACAGGTGACTTATAGGCTGTTGGGGGAAAAAAATGCATAATTTTGCAAAAAATATTCATATAAAACAGAAGAAACACTAAAATCTAATCAATATAGGTGTCCTATTTGTCCAGTGTAGTAATGTGTAATTGTAATTTAGCATTGATTTGGAGTTAGTGGGTCACTTGACAAGGAGGCTGTTGAGAAAGATATTTTCTACTGAAATATTTATGTACAATAAATGAAAATCACACTGGCAATCAAAATAGTGTGCTATATGAGACCAGTTTAGTATCATTTTTAGCAGAATTGTCACTAAAATAAGCAAGTCAGCACAAAGATATTAACAATAACACTGGTTGTGTGTCATTTATCGATTGTGAAGTGAAACGCGTGTGGTTAAGTGTGAGGGTTCAGAGGTGAGCCAACTGTCCTCTTACTGGCTGCACTGTGTGAAAGTGAGCTGCTGGTTCCACAGTGAATGTCTGTTAAATATCCAACTCAAAACTAACTGCACTGCTGTGAATTTCAGCTTTTCTAAAAATGATCTATCAGGTTGCAGCGCTCAAAAAGAGGCTACTGAGGTTTGATATCCAGTCCTATTTACTTCAGTGAGTTAAGCTAACCTAGCTTTTTTAAAATTTTTTTAAACCCACATTTGTTTGCCTCTGTGCTAACTATTTATCCATTACTTTGATCTTGAAAAATGATGAGTTTGTCATTTCACATTGCCTCTACACTTGTTTGCCGTGCATAACATGTGTGAGTGCAGCAAAGCAGTTGCTTTGGGGCACCATAGTTTTGGCGTGGAAAAAAAAGCCTTTGTGTTTTTGTCAGAATTTTGAACAAAGGCGGCCGGCCTTTAAGTCAGATAGGCAGGGAAAACCTTGTTCTCATATCCAATATAGGAAACGGTTTCTGATCTAAAATACAATTCGTACAGATTAAACTGCTGCCAAGTGTCTTTGACCCCAAACATCAAAATACATTTGGAAATGTAAACAGATCTTCCTGACGTGTGATTGGTTTAAGCTACTGTGCGATCATTTACGAGCAGGCTTTTGAAATGATCCAGGTTGATTTATTGGTTGTGTGTTGGGCAGATGTGTTGCACATGGTCGACTTCAAATTCTTTTTTTTTTTTGTAATCTGAGTTATACAGCTGTGATTTTACAACACCAATTGTATTAAATTGAATAAATCATGTTTATTTGATTAGTGCTGCCTCCATGCAGCCACTCGTTCTTTGTTTCCATCAGCCTGAAGCCCATCAGTGCTAGTATCTGCTTTTTTCCCCACTTGTGTGCACTGAGAAACTTGCCCGTGGATTTTAAGCGATAATCTTAACGACTTGACAAATTTCAACAATGTGAAAACGTGGGATCACATTTGTCTATTACCGAGCCATATTCTCGCAGCAAAATGTCAAGCCATCAGTTATGTGGCTGTCTGACTCTGCACTCGCAATCCTATTTTAAAGATTGTTGTGGCATATTTGCTCTCTTGAACAGTGACAGAAGCGATGACACACAAAAACGAATGTGATACAGATTCAGCCCCACAATGATGTCAGGCCCATTGTATGCACTGCAGCCCAGTGGGTGCCCCAGGCAAGGATTCAGAAAGGAGAAATGCCACTCACTCTTTAGAATTTCCAAATGTTATTGACTTGGACAGCCTGTGAAAGTCAAACTGAATTTTTGAAATCTCCACACTTCAGCTGTAAACACAGACAAAGGGTGTCCAGAAGCTTTCAAGTGGACAGTGAAGAGTCTGGGCTGTGAAGTCTAAAACTAATTAAGAAACTGACTTAGAATACGTCACTGGGACAGGAAACATTGCTTTCTGGAATGACATTTAAACACCCTGTTAATACTGTGAAAGCTGCATTTTCTCTTAACTTCGGCTCAGCAAATGGCATATTCTCATTTTTAATGATTTGATGGCTACCAAACACCACTGGAAATCCTCTCAAACTGAGGTTTGTTGGGGCTACGCGCGGGATTGATGTGGCAGTGGTCATATAGAGGCTGTGGATGTGTATCAAAGATAATTGGTCAGTGATACACGTGGTTAACCTTGGCTCAGGATTTGTGGAGAGCACCCCCCCCCCACCCCCCCACCCCCAAAGACGGTTCTAAAGTTCAGTGTGCAACGCAGAGAATGATGTATAGATAAACCCGGACCAGCTCTTAGGAGGAAAAAGTAGAGGAGGCCGATGGCTTTTGTGCTCGGGGATCAATTTTCCAGGGCTAATCTCCTGCCTGTGAACCACCCTCCGCTTTCCTCTTTCCCTCCTGCTCCATCTCCCTCTCCCGCTCTCTCTGATGGATCTCCATTGACTGGCTGCAGCGCGGGGACTCGGCCATGCATGCAGCTCCGGCCCATGGGTGCCGTCTCCCTCTCTTCTCCCTCTATCCGTCTCTCTTTTCCCTCTCCGCTCAAGAAATATTCATTAATTAGTAATGGAGACTTTACAGAGCACCATTGGTTCTCCCTCACTTTCCTTGCAGATAAGGAGGAAGAGAAGGAGGAAGTGGAGGAGAAGAGAAAACCTTCTGGCCAGGCTTGGTAGAATCCCCCCGAGCACAGTCGATCACAAGGCATTAATCTCGCTGTTTAATGACCGACTGCTGCTCTAATTGCTTATACACAGACGAGCAACTGGGGGCGGGGTCAAAAAATTATTTCCTCAGCTTTTACTAAAATTCCATAACTTTATCCCCATTTTATACAGACCCCAGAAACAGTCACGTTTCATTTTGTGATTACGCAGGCGTGTTTTTGAGATATTGCATCTCGACGTTACAGGAAAGGTGGTTGTGCGCTTTTGTTTTCTAAAGTTTTTTTTTTTGCTCGCTCGAGGTAGATGCGAGGATTCTTAATAGAGCTGCTGTGCACCCGCTTAAGAGCTCTTATAAAGGTCAGCTCATCTGGGCCTGCTACACGGGAGGCGGAGACATGAAAGTGTCCCGGCCATCAGCTGAGCTCATAAATCTTTGTTTAAATGAGGCCACTCATCTTTCACCCCATGCACTGACCACCGCGTGCCGTTCCCCGCCCTCCCATCACATGTGCACCCGACAAATCTGTCACCAAGCTGAAATTTTGGGTCACAGACATAAGAGAAAATTTACAACAAGCATTGGTACCTAAAGTGTTGTTTATAATAGTCTGCTACACTTTGAAACTGCATGTGCGTACAAGAAACAGTTAAGTACAGACTGTGAAAATGGAAGCGGGAAACAGCCCTGCAAAACGCACATTTACTACAGATAGTTTGGGTAACATTAATGCAAATGTTTGCAGATTGACTGAATTAATCTGCAACTGTTTCACTCATGAATTCTTTCAGTGAAAAATGCCAAACATTCAGTATTTCCACTTGTGAGGATATGATGCTTTTCTCTGTTGTATATGATAATAAACAGAAAAGCTTATTTTGTAGGGTTGTACTGAATGCATTGTTGAGCAGTAATGCATTATCCGGTAATATGTAGTGTAATTATTACTGCTTATTATAGTTACTAATCAGAGTAACTTTTTAACCTAGCAAGGCTATTTTATAATGTATGTATGTGAGGTCACATCAGCTGCTTGTCAAAAAGCTACACCACACTCAGAGAGGTCGACTTCTAGACAGCAACAACAAAACAAAAGCTTTCTGGATGTCACCGTTTACTGGATCAGGAGTTCAACTTTAGGTCACAACAAGGCCACCAACGAGGTACAAAAGTTATACAGCAATTAATACCAGTAACCAAGATACCAAGTAATAAGTAAAGTAATATTATTACTTTTTAAAGGAGAAATAAGTAAAAAGTAACTTGTAACTTTCTGAGTAACTTCCTCCAATGAGCATGTGAAACATTTTGTTAGATAAAAAACAATTTATGAATTTTAGAAATAACATTTGTCTTTTTCAATAAATTTTGACTCTTGGACTTTAATTGGAAATTTTTGGATCACGGGTTAGAAACAATCCCACGCAGCAGCCACGTTCTACAAATTGCAGAACGCTAATGTTAGTGTTGCCGTATCTTTATAAATAAAGCTTTTAACTATTTGGTTCAGTCATTATCTGCTCCCCCTCACACCGATTGAAGGTTGGGTTTAGTGTTTTAGTCCACAAAACACTGCTGGAGTTTCACAGGAAAACAGGGTTGCAGAATCTCCCAAACAATGGAAGTGAATGGTGACCAATTTTCAAACAGAAAAAACGGGGAAAAAAGCATAAAATGCCTCCATACTGCTTGTCTGGTGTGATCCAAGTCTCCTAAAGCCCCAACATGCCAAGTTAACTTAAAAGATGTCATTCATACCACGTTTTTAGCCCGAATCTTCACTGTAGATTCTTAGCTTAGCTTGGAACCACGTTCAGTTTCCTTGTTTTTTCCCTTTTTTCCCCATTTGAAAATTCATTATAACTTCAACTAACTTCATTAATCAAGAAAATAATCTGCATTCATTAATAATTAATAATAAAAAAAGTTGTATGCAGCCATAATATTCATTTCCACATATAAGATTGTACAATAAGATGGTTAAAATCAGTTTTGTTTGTTGAAAGCCTCTGTGCTACATTTTTTGCAGTCTTTGCACACAAATCAAGTGTCATGCAAAAACTCTGTTACAGATTATAACCCGCTGCTTTTCAATTGAATGTATCTGCTGATTATCGTTTATCTGGTGGTGAAAAGTGGTTTTCCATTCATGGGAACATTATTGCTGCCAGTTTTAGATTTCTTTTTTTTTTGATGTGGCGTGATGCTGAGAGCAGAGGCTTTGGTTCTTGCTTTTGTCCCGGAAAAGGCTAATGAGGTTCACTCAAGGACCTGGGAAAACAAGTACCACAAGGAAAACAAACATGTTCAGGGATGTGATAGCATCTTTTAGGCGTTTTTTTTTTTTGTTAAAACAAATAAAAGTAAAGAAAATCTTCACACCAAAATGCAATCCATTCTGGAGTTGTTCTCCTGTCGTTGTGGCCGGTCGACTGTCTGACCTGTCACGGGGATTCCTCTTTTCTTTTTTTAAATGTCAAAGCCAAGTCCTGTTTCTCAGCAGAGTCACCCCTTCCCTGGATGTTTGCTTTGGTCTGATTTTTCTTTTTTTTTTAAGTTGCATTGCCGCTTCTGGTGAGTGAGCGTGACATTGTTTACATCGGAGCGAGTGCTGGATTTCCACTGCAACATTTTTTTTGTCTCTCTGAAGCGGGGAGTGTTGCAGCAGGCATTGCATGATGAACATGAGGTCGTTAGGAACACTTGATGTAAACCAGACGCCTGTTTTAGAGCTGCTCGGCGCTCGAGGGAGAGACCGAGGAGGAACAGGCGACAGAGAGGAGGAGGAGGAGGAGGTACGGGGCAGATGTGGTCTTGGCAGAGTGAAGCAGATGGGATTGCCATGGCAGTTGATGTGAAAGTAGGTGTAGGGTGTTTTTTTCTTCTTTTTTTTTGCTTTCATTTTTGCCAGTTTTACCGAAGAGCCATCATCTTCATCACAGAGGACTGCAGGTTGGACTGCAAAATGCAGGCTGGGCTGATGTGTCTCTTGCTGTAGTTTTGAGCCCTGCTGCTCTCCTCATTTCCACCCCCGTCTTTGAAATGTTATCAGTCACACTGATCTGTCTCTTCAGCATTAGACTTTGGCCTAAATCCTATTTTGTTTTATTTTTTTTTTCTGTCCTTTCTCTTAATCTGCTGTCAGTGCCTCAGTGGGCTGGCTTTCTTTTCTCGTTGACTTTTTGCCCTCTTGCCTGCCATGTCTCTCAGGATGGCCAGACCAGCTGCTAAATCACTCAAAGCAGACTTGGTGAAAAGCGCTCTTGATCCCGTGCATACTCTGTCGCATCCACATTTTCTAGAAAGTGAAATGGCTTCAGACTGTTGTTGATTTATTTTTATTCCGCAGTTGCCGTTAAATTTTAATAGGAAATTGCTGTTTTCCTGCCTTTTTCCTGCCTTTGCCCTGCTTTTCTGTGCTCCTGATCTTATCCCTCAAGATGTGTGTGCACCTGATGAATTAGTTTGTTGCTCTCAAAATCATCGAGCACGTAGCCGCTTTTACTTGGCAGCTAGCCTGAGGTTGTTTTCCTTTGGTTGGGTGTAATGTTTCCAAGGCTAGCTGAACTTTCTGTCTAGTAGAGATGTGACATTTGAAAGTGGATTTGGGGCTAGGATTTGAGCTGCAATGACTTATCGATTAGTCAGCTACTAAATTAATCAGCATTTATTTTGATAATTGATTGATCGTTCTGAGTTTACTCCTTAGTTGTGAACAAAATGGGACATTCGAGGATGTAATCTTGGGCTTTGGGAAACAGTGATCAACATTTTTCACATTTTATGGACCAAACAACTAATCCATTAATCAAGAGATTGATTGACAATCAATGGATAATTAGGTGGGATACTTTTTTCCTTTTGAAATTAGAATTGACAGTTCTTTTACATTTCACACCCAGCAGATGTTTATAATTGCACGCATGCAACATATCCTGCTGTTTGCTTCGTCTCGCAAGGAGCATAAAAGCTCCCAGCATCTCCATAAACCAGCTTTTCCGGCCTGCCATGCTGGCACAGGTCCCACAGCGTCTCTTTTATTAAAGGAAGGAAATCAATGTCATTTCCCATTTTGATAGCTTTGGAATCATCTCAGTTTAAAATATCTTTACCTACCTCGGCATTACAACAGCAAGCCAAGGGTTCACTTAATAATTCAATAAATTTTGATTAACTCGCTCCTGGGCCGGCCTGTTCCTCCCTGGCGCGCGCCAAACTGACACCGAGGGTGGGTCACACCCGGTATTTATTTCGTCTGCGCTCAGGCAGAGACAGCACACTTGGGGAGATGTTTGCTGGAGACTTGACTGAAAGGAGCTTAAGTGCTGTAAGATGTGAGCAGTGGCTGTTAATGAGATTAGACCAGCATTCAGGCCAGCGCAGAATGTGATTCAGAAAGCAACTCTGATATGGGTGTAACGGTACATTTATCCATCCCGAACAGCTTGTTACAGGACACTCGGCAGTCCGGTATGTGACTCGTTTCGGTTCGGTGCACCACACACGAACCAAATAATTAGAGTCCTGTGAGCCTAACGTGGCTTGATCACAGTCTAACTCTTTGCAGGTGTTGAACAGAAACTCAGAAGTGCGACCCGAGAGTGTTGGCAGTTGCTTTCTGTTAGCTAAACCACACTAGTTTGATTATTCCATCCTGTATAACACAAAAGAGCTACATCAAACATGGTTTCTCATTTGTGTCAGCGTCACCCCATTATACTGTATGTACTGGACTGAGGCTGAAACAGACTGAGGGTGCTAAGCCCTTTGCTCAAACAGAAACAATGACAGTAGGAGAGACGTTACTCATAGGGGTGTTTATCACAGCAGATATGTTACCACAATCAGTTTTGCAGAAGACACTGTATTCATGCATTGTATACTCACAGAATGTGTGAGCCACAACGTAATGTTCCTACATGTGCACAGGGACTGTACGATTTCATCCTTAGTTTGATTGAAAAACAAGTTAAAATGACTGGCGTTTTTTTTTCTTCTTCTTCTTCAGGAAGAAGATGTACCAAATGAAGATGTTTTTTTTTAAGTTAAAAGTTTTTGGACACACATTTTGCCTTTAACAAATATTGCACATTACTCATTAATCATTTCACTGTAAAAATTAAGGCGCTCATACATTTACAAATGAAGAGAAATTAAGTCTTGTTTTTTTCCTGCTGTACTGAAAACAAAACCAGGGTAGGAATTGAACTGTGACTACTGTTAAACCCCTAAACCCTCGCAGTAAAACTCAATGTACTGAGGAGCAGAAAGCACCTGAAACCTCCAGGTTTCTACTTAACCTCTGTCTCTGCTGTCTGCATTTTCATTGTCTGTTTGTTGTCCTTCTGTGATACGATTTTCAGATGTCTCTTCAGATATGGCTCACTGTTTTGCATTCCAGGAAACGCGCAATTTCTCTATCAAGGTGTCCAGTCTTAGAATGGCTCGTCACACTTAAGAGTAACTGTGTCACACTTTTCCACTGGTGATTATTCCTTCAGGTGAATGCGCAAGATCCTATTCTCAGTTAGCACAACTGCTCACAGCTACATCTATGTTCATTAGAAAGTTTGTCAGACTGGAATTGCAGGGTGTTCCATAGGACTGAATTCATTGAGTGTGTTTAGTCAGTGAGACTGTTGCTGTGAAACTGCTCAGACTTGATGCTGTCCACACACACAGTGTATACATATTCATGCTGAAGCCTCAGTTCCTCTTGAAGTACCTGTGTGGAGAGTTATAGGATGTTGGAGTGCCTTCTTCAAAATGAAAACAATCATTGTTTGTGATGTTTGCACCTCAAAGTACATACACGTTTTTACTAGTGAGACCTTTTATGAGTCTGTAAAGGAGAGTGATAGGTAGGTAAGATAAGATAACTGGTAATTTCACATTTTTGCATTTTAAAAAAGACACAGAAAGATGAAAGATTTAATATTCTGCAGCTCAGACAGAACAAAATCTAACTGACATCACTATTACAACAAAACAGTTTTGACTCTTCAAATGTTCATTTAGTTTTTCTCATAAAGTTTATGAAAAACCTTCATAAAAATTCACAGTAAGTGTTTTGATGTCATCTGTCATGTTAGATATTATAGCTCAGTCAACCCCAAAGACTGGCTCTGTGTGACCCACAGGTGGGTCACAGGAGATTTTATTTGGGTCACTAAATAAATAAAAAGACTATGGAGGAACTTCTGCAAATTTAGGATTTATATCTGCAGTTCACCTTTTATAAAGCATTTAAAAATGTCTACATTGTTTTACTGATGAGAGCTTGTTAATTAAATTAAATGCACTTCTTTTGTCTCATATAAGCTAAAAGGTGCTGTGTTGTTTTCCTGATGAGAGGAAATAAACACAACAGGATGGCCTGTTAACAGACCCTAAACAAATTCATTTCTTATTTCTAAAGTTTTAACATGGGTCTTTATTTTCGATAAAGCATCAAGAAAATAAAGGGTGATGCAGAAATGGCAATAAA
>JAJHUR010103340.1:0-20039 GCA_027495735.1 Lutjanus campechanus
TCAGTTGATGGAAAGTTTACAAGCAGAGAAAGTCAGCATAAAGCCAAACTCACTGTATTAAATACACAATGTTATCCATCTGTAATTAAGACCCATCTCAAAGGATGAAGCTGATGATAATCTGTATTTTTCTTCCTGTCAACAAACCCAGAAAAAGTTAGCAGCACATCGTTCAGCAGAAGTCGAGCAGCGTTCACTCTCTTTTAGCTCCTTTTTGGTCTCCACCAACTCCTGAGGGACATATCACGCTCTTTAGCTGCTAAATGCTCCACCATGTTCAACAGTTAGATGCTAACTCTGCTTGTCTGCCGTTTGGTGCTGAACAGGTCGTGTAAAGTCAGTTTTTGGAGCTTTGTCACTCAGAACAGCTACCTTGTGCAGCTGTACTACAAGTAGTAGTGAAAAAAAACAACTTATCTGTTCATGTTTTCTGTTGACAGTAAGAAAAATATAGAAATCAAAGGTTTTTCTTAAATAATTTATAGGATATCATGTTACTGTACAATACAGCAGTATCGAACCTTAGCTGTACGCTTTTGATAGTGAAGCACTTTAATTTTGTAATGTATTTAATGTTTTAATGTGGAAACTTTAGTGATTAAAAGTAGGTGTCATTTGGAAATGTCAAGTTCGTTTGTTGTGTTTGTTGAAAGAAAGAGGTGAAGAGGGTGCTAATGGAAAATAAAATGTTTGAGGATTCGTCAGTAGGTGACCTCTGGCTTCAGCAGAATCTGAAATAAGAAAAGGGAACAGATCACTTCACGTTTGTATAATAATTGCAGGTTTTTGAGTGAAATTTTAATGCTTTGTAGTCCTTTTTTTTTTAAAGGGTAAGTTTGATATTTAAACCTGGACCCTTTTTTCCTGGGTTCGTCTGTAAGTGACTAATGGGGACGACGATTTTTTAAATCGGTCCAGTATTTGGTGAGAGTGCTGCAGCTCTAAGTGAAACTCAGCTGTAAAATTATCCCTCCGGGCAACCGTGCATCATCATTATTGTACATCCACTAAAAGTCCTTGTTTTTGCAACTGACAGGCTCAGATTTTTATTTTAAGTATCTGGCAATAATATGGAAAGGTTCTCAAAGAGAAAGACCCCTTTTTAAAAAGAGTACAATCTTTACAGCCACTCTTTCGCTCTGTTCAAAGAGACCAAACTCCACGGACAAAAACCTATCTTGTTTACCACTGCTTCGATAAGTTGGTTAGTTCGTGTTATTGTGTGACTTTGTTGCTTTAAAGGTTTAAAAACTGACTGAGGCAGCTGTAGACCGGAGTGGAGTCTGGTCACTTTGAACAGAGCGATATTACGTTTAAAAGAGAATAATAATCTGAACGAGTCAGTGGCAAAAACAAGCACTTTTGGTGTTTTGCTTCTGCCGACAGCAGCTGTCTCCCTCTAAACTGGACCAGTTTCAAAAACTGTTGCCTCCATTAGTCACTTAGACACAAAAACATGCAGGAAAGAAAAGGGTCCAGGCTGAAAAATTCCAAAGTTACAGAGAATGTCTCGTTTGTACCACAAGAAGGAGAACAGGACAAAGTCTTTGACATGAAACACTGTGTCCAGCACCTGTAAAATAGGTCAACAACCATAAACCACTGTGTCACCATGTTACTTTTTATTGAAGAGGCCACTGATTGAGAAATCTCAAAGCAAACAGCAGGATAATCTGTCACAGTGTTTCTCCTCTCCTGACTCTCGAACATCCTGTTTTTCCAATTTCACCTTTTATTACAAAGGCAATTTACTGTATCTGTAATCTACTGTATACCGGCAATTTCACTCTCGTCCACGACGTCTGAGGAGCGACTGTAGAAAAGACAGTTTTGTCATTTATAGAGAAATCAAAACAATTTCCTTTCAATTGCAGCGCTTTGAAAGGTTTGATTTCAATTAAATGTGTCCAGGCTTTGAAAAATTACATCACCATCACTCAAAAAAACTATTTCCTACAAAATAAAAGAGTCATTATTACTGGGAATGTGTGAAAGTTTGGAAGCTTGTAAACATCTTTATTATTCAAATAATCTAAAGTAGTGTTTTTATGGGGAAATTTAGGAATAAAACCCTCAGGTTTATCATCCTTGTCTCCATTTAAGTCTCATAAAGCATGAGATTGACCAGCGCCGTGCTCTGTGTAACCAGCTGTGGACGTGGACACGCAAACACACACCCAGCGAACAATAAGTGTGTGGACCAAGAAAACAGAGTCCAGCGAGTGTTTGCGTTTTAAGTGTGTGTGTCCAAGACAACCGGGCGCTCCACGTGAGCTGACCTGCGTCAGAGGCCTTCATATCCTGACGTGCCAAAACACCATCATCTTTATTCTTTACGTAATTAATGTTTGATTTATGGTTAATGTTACACAGAAGGCATTCCAGACACACCTTAACCCGTGACTCGACTTAACACTCAGCTCTCAGCTTCAGAGGAGCGTGTTTGATTCTCATTTAAAGAAGGTGCTTGAGTCACAGAAGCAGGATTTGGGGTTATTGTTCCTTTATGTGTTTAACTGACTCCTTTTTTTGGGCGCTGTTTTGGCCGGTCGCCACTCTGAGTCTGCAGCACATTCCAGTTGTCTCATAACTGCGTGCTTGTATGTGCAGGTTCCTTCACCTGGGAGACACGATGCAGAGTTTATACGAGTCCTGCAGCTATAAGACTCATGCAGCTCTCAACATACTAAGGCTCTCATTCTGGTTTTCATCCAAAACGTAAGGTTATATGACATTACGTGACATACAACCCCTTAAGCTTATTAAAAGTAGCTGACAACCTGCTGGCAAAAACTCAGAAATCCTGAAGAGCAATGTAATTCCTGAATGAAAATAATCCTGCAAGATTTTCTGGCTGGATTTTTTAAAGAAATCATGAAGATTTTCTGCTCTTTTTAGCTGAAAAAAGTGTTTTTGTGATAAAAGATTGGAAGTCAGTATGTGAAGATGATGCAGTAGAAGCACTGCTCACATACAGGTGCTCTTTGGATACTTCAGGTGTAATGTGTTTGTTTAATCTTGTGAAGGGCTCATTGCATGGGTGAAATCTGCTCTCAATAAAATAAGTCTCCCCTTCAAAAATGATCCAAGGCATGCTGTAGACTTTATGCAAAATTAAAATGCCTTTGCAGGGCAATATGCATTTAAAATGAGCAATGCATTGCAACAAACTTCACTGAAAAAGTGTTTTTGAGATGAAAGATTGTTTGACAGTATGTATTCATTCATAAACGGTGTTAGACAACTTTAGGCTGCAGTGCATACACCAACATCCAATTTTTTTGCATGCAGGTGATATGCCAATCCTTTCTGTGAAAACACCCAAATACTACACATAAAAAATGTCAGATGTCACAGTATAAAGAGCAAGATAGTCTACACAGGGTGGGTGGAAGGTCAGAGCCGATGGATGGATCAAACAAACACTCATTTTAACCCAAACCAAAATCTTTTCCTAAATCTAACCAAGTATTTTTGTTGCCTAAACCTAACCAGACTACAACTGTTTCACAACATCAGCTAAGTGTTGTTACAATGTTTTGTGTTGCATTTTATTGATCTTACCTCGCTAAATATGACGTACTGTTGAAAGGGAAAGTGTTGTAAGCTGTAGCTTCAGCCTACACATTTTTCACTGCAGAAAAAGTTGTGTTAAATTACTTTAGATATGCATTCATTAGTGGATTTATACATGATGATCTAATATATATTTGCAGACTGAAATAAATTCTAAATGCCAAAATTCACCTGACTACAGATCTACTCTCCACAGGGAAGAAATGCTGTATCACCGGCATGCAAAACTGGACTTTGGCGTAAGCACAGCACGCTATTTTAAAGCGTAAAACCATGGTATCTGTACACAGATTGAATAGACCAGGTTGATTTTAGTGCCTCTGAGTTTGTTGTTTTGGTTTTCTGACCTATAGCTTTACCATTTTAGTTAACTGTCATTCTTATAGAATCATTTTCAGCCTCAGCATGCAGCCGTTTTCAATGAAAAAAACTTCTAAAAAACCCACTGTCCATTATCAGTCCAGCACTAAACGACAGACAGACACGGCTAACAGCTACCTGGTGAAGACAGAGGAGCATGTAGCAGCTGAAGGGCCAGATATTCTCCTCAGGAGTTGGTGGAGACCAAAACAGAGGTAAAAATGAGAGACTGTTGTATGTACACTCACCAAATAGGCAGAAATATGCCTTCAAATGAATACTAATATTGCTGCTGGATGTGTAAATACCCAACTATTTGCAAACATGTTCACTATGTTAACTTAAAAGGTGATACCGATAAACACTGTGCCAGTTCACAGCCTGTTTCTGCCGTGCCAAAGTGGCCATAAAACCAGTTATTGTTTGTTAGTATTGGTTTTAACAGAGGAAATACTTTGTTGAATCTGAGGATTAAGTTATCAAAGGATCTAAAGATGACTTTTCTCCAACAATGTAAGTTGACAGAGTTCATCAGAGAGTTAGATCAGTGGAGAGGTTTAGAGCAAGTTGCAGGTTTTGTTGTTTTTTTTTTAAAGTATCAATCTGCTCATTTATGTTCTTTACTTTGTGAATAGCAGGAACAAGGAAACCGAGACGGAGCAGAGGATAATATCCAGCAGGGCCACATGTGGTTGCACAAGCAGGAGTCTGAATAACTAGACTCTTTCAGGCTCACCAATCACATTATTCTCATTACCCATGCATATCTGCTGTTTGTCCTCCTATTGGGCACAGCTGCTGCAAAGCAGGAGAGCTGTGGACGACCACCAGCTGCTGGTTTCTCATCAAAATGGGATGAAAAACTCTCTCATCCGTCTGGAAGATGTTCCCTACAGCTTCATCTCCTGGATCCGAATTCTTCACATACTGAAATTGATGGAGTGAAAACTTATTTCGAGCTTGCAGTTTAGAAAGATTTTCCTTTTCCTGTCTGATTTTCTCTGCCTCACAAACAGACACACTTACACACATACTGCAGGTAAATTTGCAAAGACATTCAGGGAAAAGCAAAGCCTGTTTCTTTGAGCAGAACATTGTTCACCTCAAATCTTTCAGAGATTCATTTTACAGTTTTTACCAAACAATTGTCCATGCTGCTGAGCCTCTGGAGGAGTCAGTGCGCCCTCATGTGGTCATTGGCAGAAGTTGCAGGACTGAGCTGACATCCAAGTGTTGAGCAAGGTGTGTGTATGGGTGTGAGCAGGGTGACTCAGTTATTGAGGGGGGAAAAAAACCTGTGCTCTACATTCAAAAAGCAGGCAGGAGCAGGCAAAGCTCATTTGCCAAGATCACAGTGAGCAGTATGGATACAGACAAGAAAAATGTGGTTCTAAGAGAAGGATTCCTGGTGAAAAGGGTAAGACTTTTTTGTGAAATACATAATAAAACAAATACTGTGATTTCACTGAGTCAATGTGATATGTGAGGGATGTATTAGAGAGTAAATATATTCATGTTTTTTATTTGTGGTACAGAGTTTTTTTAATTTCTGAGGCCGATGTAAACTTTCATCACTAAAACCCCCGAGTAGCTTTCATAAAGTCATTCTCATGTAAGTTAGAACAAAGAGTATGTGTGCTTTTCTGTGAAGATAACATATTTCTGACCACCTGTTTACAGGGTCATCTTGTACACAACTGGAAGGCACGCTGGTTTGTGCTGATGCCAGACAAGCTGCTTTATTACAAGTACGAAGGAGGCAAAAGAGACTCCTGTCAGCGAGGGAAAATCCTGCTGAAGGACTGTGAAATAACTTGTCCTTTTCTGGAGCATGAAAATCGACCGGTGAGTACTTCCAGACTCTTCAAGTTCAAGTCTACTGTCATATACTTTTAAAAGTCCCATGTACATTCAAATGCAATTAAATGTATGTGACCTATGGTGCTCTCGGTCATTAAAGCTATACATACATAAAGATATATTTAAAAAAGTAAACAATAAATAAGAAATCATCATTTCCACGAAATAATAAAGTTATGTGAAGTGCCAACTGTTCATTAATCTTGCCAACTGGGGGTCAGTGTTGAGTTAGGATATGGATTAAAATGAAATCGTTCTGTAGTATTTATATTGTTAAAACGTTTCGTCACAGACCTGCAGTTTTCTGTCTGTCTTTATTAATTAAATCAGCTAATAAACACAAAGAAGGCCAGATGATACAAAAAGTAAACAACAACAACAAAACTGAATATATTTGGGAAACACTTTCTATGAAGGTCATGTGTATAGTGCATTACAAGCACCTTCATAAGACATTATGTAATGAATTCATAAAGTTTTATAAAGCTCTTTATACAGTAGGTTCAGCATTCATAATGCTTTATACCTCCATGCCAAGAGTCACATTATAACCACCATAACTCCAGCCAGTTTTATAGACCCATCTCTTTACGGTGATTTCCTTTGTTTATGTTTTTATTGATAGAGACCACAGTGAAGGTGTGGCTTCACTTTCATCATCTCACGCCTCTCTTGATAATAAAATGTTGTGCCTCAGGTTCCTGTTCTGTCAGGACCTGATCTCAATCATCTACCAACTTTGAAGAACAATTTGTTATGTGTTTTTGGCTCAGATTCATCGAGTCCTCTGGCGGTAACAAGACTGAACATCAATCTCCTTTTTTTTATGATTTTTTCCTAGTTGGTGTTCAAGCTGCAGACAAAGAACGGGGTGGATCATTTTCTGGAGGCTTGTTCCCGGGAGGAGAGAGATGATTGGGCCACTGACATCACCGCTGCGGTCGACAAGCTGCGGACAACCAAGGTGACAAACCAGGAGGACCCTGCTGGATCCCAGTTAAACAACATCAATCTGAGGTAAACCCCTGCAAACAAGAGTTTCACCCACAGACATTGCAGCATCACCATGTGGTGTTTTTTTTACTGTCTCAACCTGCAGACAGCTTGCTTTTGTCTCTGCATGTTTATGACTATATTTGTATCTCTTTCTATTCTGTTTCTTTGACTCTTTTGAAGCAAAGTGTTGGACTCCATGTATGACGTCCACAGCGGCATCAAGATGAGCACTCATGTGGAGCAGGGCAACACCTACAGCAACTGTTTCTCAGGTAGAACCTACATCTCTGTCTTAATCTTTCAATATATTTCAAAATGAACCCTGATCCTAATATATATATTTTTTGAAGGGTTGCACATAAGACTGTCATAACCACAGTATGACACCATGCCATGTCATGAGGAATATTTATGGATGTTATGACTGTTGTCATGAAGAGTCATTTGGCCAGCTTTGTCATTTGTAATGCAAAGTTGACATTGTTTGGGAACTTTAACTCCAACTTAGCATTAAAAATGACATAACTGACCAAAGGACAACAGACAACAGTCACAAACTCCTGCATGTTCATGACAGATGTCATGAACATGCACACCCCCTATGCACACCCCCTTAAATAGCGTCACTGAAAACTGTATTTATATTTTTATATTTACTTCCAATAACCTGTTTATATCAATATCGATACTTTGCATTATGTAAAACAATATTGTATGCACATTATATATTTCTTCTCCCTATGCAAACATTCATTTTTGTAGCTATATATACAGTATTTATAAATATACATATATCCAGTGTTTGTGTATTTTTTTGTAAATGTGGAGTATAGTCATAATAGAGGTGTGATGTCCCTGCAGGTTCTGCGGTGGTGGACTGGCTGGTGTTCATGCAGCTGGCTCTGACCCGTGTGGAGGCCATGACGCTGGCCTCAGCTCTGCTGGAGGAGGGTTTCCTGCGGACCGTCGGCCTGAAGAGCGTGGAGGCTCTCCGCACAGCCGGCCTAGCTGAGCTATTCATGGACGACTCCACTGCACTCTACAGCTTTGTGAGTACTGACCTCCAGCACTTTACATCCTGTCTTTATATTCTGCACGTATTATACACAGATTGTCGGTGTTAATTGTTAATTGAGGTGGCAGATATCAGGTGACAGTAGTAATTAATCCACAGCATGTTTATGTTTGATCCCAGTCTGACAGTTTGAAGAAGAGAGGCAGTGTGAAGGCAGAGACGTCGCTGTCTGCAGTGGAGATGAGTGGAAAAGTCATAAAGAGAGGATATCTACTTAAACAGGTAAACACACAGTGCTAGCTCTGTGTTAAGAGGCTGAAAATAACCATTTTCAAATGTTTGTATGGAGAGTTTAAGCGATACCTGGTGGATTTATTAGAGTTTATTGATCCCGTATAAGCCATTAATAACAGACTGTTTGATCTACTGGAAAAGGGTTACAGAGGACATGGACCAGAATATTTTTTATTAAGAACTTATCAATATTTACAGCTGCAGAAGATATATTACAAGTCAGACAAGTCAAACCAGCATTTATAAAAGCAGTATTACAGAATGGAAAGCATACACATCAGCCAAAGAGGGCTTTTCACAACCTGGCAACCCAAAATGTCTTCTTATTTGTACAGCAGCTTTTATAAATGTTGCCTTATTGGAAAGTGGTAATATTATGTTTTATTACTTTGGCAAATGTATTTAGATATGATGTGAACATATGACGACACTTGAAACTGACACTTGGACCATCTTTAACTACAGGGACACAGAAGGAAGAACTGGAAGGTGCGACTGTTTGTGCTGCGTTCAGAACCTGCTTTCCTTCACTACTTTGATCCCACCAAGGTGAGTGTGCAGCCCAATACAGGGTAATAAATCATGCTCAATCAATTAAAGTCAATGAAGAAAGTGGATCAGTTACCTGGTAAACCCTACCCTAAGTGTATTTCACTTATGGACACAGCAAATGTGAAAACAGGGCAAAGACATGCCTCAGGCCTCAGGGCGGCCATGTCATTACTCATAACAGACATAACTCATCATTTCCACAAGTCTGACTCAATCTATTCCACTTCCTGTCTTACGTTACCTGTCAGGATGACATCAGCCCAGCTGGCGGCTTTGCCCTGCGCGGCTGTCTGATTTCTTCTCTGAATGACAACGGAGTTCCCTCAGGTGAGTCACCATCTCCAAAACATTTCTAAACAAGCAAATTATTACAGGACAGGGCCATTAATTAGAAAAAGTGTTTTTTTGGGTTCCTTCTTTTTTTTTTCCTTCTTTGAATGAGATTGTCCCTACCTCCCAAATTGCATATTTTTTCTTTCTACTTTTCACATATACTACAGCCGCTCTTACAAAGTACGTACTGTTACATGCAGCATGCAAACATACAGCTTCATCATAACATTGCACCTTGAATTTTGACCCTCTTGCTCGCACATCCCTCACAGTCTGTAATTAAAAATTTTAAGTAAAATGAAAAAGCTGCAGGTTTTATACTTTTAGTATGTTCTCTCTCAGCTGCTCAGTCAATGTGACTTATTGTCCCCCTGCGCAGAGGATTGTGGGTCAGAATAGCAAAAAAAAGCTGGCTTGCATACTGCAAGATGCACGTGGATGCAGAGGGACATCCTGGTATTTTAGCATACTGCATTTGACATACTATGTGGGATATACTATATCTTTTTCTGGTATGATAAATAGTAGCAGAATTAATAAAAAATAACTTTGGCTCCTTTTTAGGGACATCAAAAGTTAAAAGTTAAAAAAAATTAAATGTGTGTCTGTGCATTTAAGATATATTTGTTTCGTATATTTGCTTATGTATGTATAAGTGGGCAATTTTGCCCATGAAATGTTTCTAGCAAAATTCTGTTGATTTTCTGATGGTTAATATTGATATTTTGCAACTACATGTTCTCTTTAACAAGTTTTCTCATCTGTTAACTTTCACAGTGACAATGTGTCATTCAGGTTTTCATATCGACTTGTGATTGCAGTATTTCTGCTTTAATCAGTCTGTCTGTCCATCCAGAGCAGCCTTCTTGCGTTGATCCTGACGCAGTTATACTTTGATTTCTCCTCCCACAGGTGTGAAAGGCAACATTCAAGGCAACTTGTTTAAAATCATCACTCAGTCAGACACACATTACTTCATCCAGGCTCCGACCCACCAGGAGAAGATGGACTGGATCGAAGCGATCAGAGAGCAGACCAATTAAAACTTAGAGCTCATTCATTCAGCTGTGAAGAAGACTGAATTTACACATTCTGTGAATGCAAACTGTAGCAACAGACTGGGACCAGACAAAAGACTGCAATCAGATGAAAGCGTTGATGGTTAAATAACATTTCTGTTCAATTATTGCTTAAAAAAAACACTGCTTTCAGGTTGATCTTTCTGTATATTATTCTGCATATGTGAGGAGGATTTAAAGGGTTTTAAAAGCCCAACAGTTGTAGAATTTACTCTTATAATCATTCAGTTTAAGTTAAAAGTTTTTTTGTGTGCATGTGTGTGTTTTGCAAGATTTTTTCCATATTAAACATTATCATTTCAACTTTATGCTCTACATTGATTTTTTTTTTGTAACTCCAGACACCAGTATTGAAAAGTACATTTACTCGAGTACTATATTAAAGTGCAATTTGAGGCATTCTGCTCGAGTAATTCAGTTTTTCTGCTACTTTATACTTGTACTTGACTACATTTCAGAAATAAATACTGTACTTTATTATTCCACTATTTTTATGCAACAATCTGCATATGATGATTTGACCTAAAACACACGTTGTTGTTGTAAAATATAAAAATGAACTGTTAAACATTAATCCAGTTATTCTAAACCTTATTGGCTTGTGAGCCCTGACGAGAAGCAGCGTTTTGTCATCGTTCAGATGTCTATGAGATTAATTTCACTCTTAACTTCTCAGATGGTTTAATTTCAAGAACCGCTTGAGGCCCAAAGAGGAAAAAGTATCCAATATTTAACAAATAACAACAAACAAAAGATTTATTTTGTGACCCTTTGGTGGGATTCAACACCACTCCAATTTCTCCACTGTGAGCAGCTTCAAAAGTAAAATACTGTTTACACATTTGCATGGCTTGGTTCTGCAAGTCTTGAAAAGCATTAATATTAGTTTCCTCAAAAAAGGCCTTACAGTGAGAGCGTCATTTCCGTATTCTGGTGATTTTTCTATGTACCTTCTATGTCTTTTCTGCATCAATTTATAGTGGGAATGTCATTATACGTGCAGCCTAAACTTCAGGCTGCAGGTCACAATTCAAAATATAGTGGGATAATTTAATGCAGTAAAGCTCTCAGGCAAGAGATTCGTCAAAATAAAAGTCCTCTGCTCATTTATTGTTTTAGGGGGGACAAATGCACGTGTTTTAAATATTTGCCCCCAGAAATCTATGCCTGTGCTTTAGATGGTATTAAAAAAGCATTAAATTGCATTTACAAAAGTCTTAAATATTTTTGCTTGCTTGCCACAAACAGTATTAATTATGATTTTCTTTTTAAATCTAATTGCGAGCTTTCAGGAAACGTTATAAAAACTAAAAGTGGGATTGTTGTGACAATGGATTCTGTTGCAAGAGGCTTTTCAATCCTTTTTGAATAAGGTTTCAGTCAGCACCATCAGACCTGAACACTGCCTCTACAACAGTTAGGAAGCAGTAATTCATCCTCTTTCATTGGTTGATCGCTTCATCAATTGTCCTCTGCTTATCTGGGCCCAGAATTATATCTTTAAAATACTGTTACATAATGCTGGGAAGCACTGGCACAAGTGTGATATAATAACGATTCTAGCTCACATTGTCCTGACTTGTTTTCCATCCTAGTTGAAACATGAAACAGGTATTAAATTGTGCTCTATTCTACTTTAACTTTGTGAACCCTACAGGAGCCCTGAGGGGGCTGTTTTATACGGTTTTATATGGATTTATATGGCACTTTGACTTAAGAAAAGAATCTGACACCATGAGGAAGCACAAGTACAGACAGGAGCAGCCTCGGGAGGTGTTCGTCACAATCATCAAGTTTTGTTTTTTTTCCAGGCTGGCTGCTCCCAGCAATCACAGACGGGCACTCCCACTCAGCAAGCTGAGTCGAGCCTTTTTATCTGAATGACTCAGCCTGAGCTGGTGTTGGTTTAGAGCCTCGTTCCAGTGAAATAATCAGGGCGACACATTACCTCAGTGATTTATGATAACGTGCGGTTGGTTTTGGAGTAAATCCAAGGAGCGGCTGCTCGACCACAAAGCGGAAAACAACAAAAAAAATAACAACAAAAGTGATTTATTGCAGTGAAGTAAAGTCAATATGAAACATTCACATAAAAAGTGCTAGTGGTAAAAGAAAAGTACACAAATCAGTGGGCGTCAGGAGCTTTTTGAAGCTTAAATTGAACAGAAAGTGTGACATAATAACCTAATCCTTCCGGCTTTTTTTTTTTTTTTTTTTTTTTTTTTAAATTTGGAGGTAAACTCAGAGGAATGTGTATTACCGGCATGCACTAATGTAGGCTACACAAACTGTTTTACATTATTACACCTGTTACAGTACTTAGTCGGGCACAGAATGACAATCAATTGACTTCAGAGACATTCATCTTCATGCAGGCGCTCGTAAACGTAAGTGCTTTCAAAGGTTAACTCCAGAGAAATCAAAGACAAACGTCTGAGATTTAAATGCACAAAAATTGATGCAGCACTCCTTTTTTTTCTTTCTTTTTTCTGCAGTGTCACATCATGTTTGTACAAATGGTCATTGAAGGAAAAATCTTATAGCTTTGACCACGTTTGCCCAAATTCACTTCAGTTCAAATCACATTCTTCAGTTTACGTTAAGACATTGCTGACTGTTACATTCAGTCATTATCTTCAAGTCTCCAAATGGGTAATCTAGTGAAGGCACTTTTGTCTCTTTAACGCGTCATTACGAGGCAGCCGTAACTTTATTTGGAACTGGAGACGCGACGTCCCCACCATGGGTTAATTTATTCACTCGGAAAGTAGTTCTATTCTAATCTGATGCATTGAATACTGTCCCGGAACATCCTGATGTATGGTTTGTTTTGTTTGTTTTTATAGCTGGTGTTAGGCCACCTTGGTGAGCTGTAGATCTCCAAAGACTCGTAAGGCAGTGAGGGAGGCGAGTGGGGTGAACCGGTGGGTGAATCCACACAGAGGCTGTCCGTCCACCAAGATACGGAACTGCTGGTGCTCACAAACTATCTCCATCTGAGCAGCAGAGGGGAAGAAGAAGAAGAGGAGGAGGTCAGGTTTTTTTTATGTTAAAAGCTGCATATTTAAAGCACATACTAAATCATAAACAGAGAAGACGGTCCCGTTCATACTAAACGAGCAGTCACAGACTTCCTTGATTTGGGTGTGATATGATGAAGTGCCCTCCAGGGTCCAAACCCTAACCCTCATGAAAGGACCGTCCATACCAAGAACTATAACTTTAACTGTAACTGTAAATATATCATTTTAAATATAGTTCTAACTCAAGTGAATGATGGAGTCCGGACCTCAGCTTTATAGTTGTGGTGTGTCGGAGCTTCATCTAGAGATTCTCTAGTCTTTTTTTTCCATGTAACAGTGTGGTTTTCAGCAGAAAAATAAAATAGACAGTGAAAATGATCTGTTGATAGTCATGTCAGCATTGTACCAGCAACATTACACCTTTCACTACAGTTTTAATGTCTGTATCTGTAGTACAGTCACATGTCACCGACATGAAACAATCAGGTAAAAAGGCCCTTTTCTCTTCCTCTGAACGAAGGGGGAAAAAAAATCACATTGCTCTTTGGTTACAGCGCGTTTCTTCTCTTCGAAACTCTTCTGCAAACTCAACTCAAACTTAAAGCTGCAGCAGTTCAGTGAGTAGCTTTTTTATCACAGAGGTGCAGCAGTTATAGTCACATAATAGGACTATTTTAGTCTTAACAAGGGTTTGGAACTTTTTGAGCATGAATGCATCGTGACTTTCAGCTTGCTGGTGCCTTTTTTATTTTGTTCCTCCCTGTCCATCAAACAACCTGCATTCACCAATGATGAACACAATTTTCAGCCAAAGATGTTTATTTAGTCGTGCATATTTAGTTGTGTATATCTGATGTTCATCTTGTGCAGAACAGCAATGAAATGCTCCCCTTAGGGTAAGATGATGACCTCAATCCAATTAGATAATCTTACCTGTTAGTCTCTGCAGCATGAACTAATTTCATAGTAGATCTCAGAACTGTTGGCTCCTTTTTTTTTTTTTGATGGCACAGCATTTGATTTCTGGATTTTGAACTATGACCAACTACTTACTTTCATTCTGGGCATCCAAACAAACTCATTTGCCTAAAGTGCATGTTTAAAGCTGTCTTTGCATTGCAGTCATTCACAGTGGAAATAAGCATATACACTAACTCTCCGACCACATAGAAAGAAGTGCACTAAACAGTCTCAGTGGGAGCTGGAAGCTTTTTGTATTAGTCTGGTTTTGTATATGCTTGATTTTGTCATGCATGGTGGATAAGTCCTTTACTGTATGACTGACCAGGATTGGAGGGGTGGGTGAAGAGGTGGTGGCAAATTTTCAAATGTCTTCAATTTAAAAAAGTATCAAAAAGCAAAAAAAAATACTTGCACTGAACGACAGGAAAACAATTTTTATCACCCGAGATCATGCAGAGATTAGAAAGTGAACAAATAAAGATATTGATCAACTATGCTTTTGTCCATAACAATCAATTCTCACTGTCAATCACTCTGGATGTCAGAGGTTATACACGTACCTTGAAGGATTCTCCAGGTGCAAAAGGAAAGAAGGACAGGGTATTTTCGGCTTTACCCCACTTTCCAGCGAGGCGGGCGTTGCGTTGGACGGCCTTGTCCTGGAAGTTGATTTTTAACTCGAGTCCCACGTCGCCCTCTGTGTCCGCCTCCTGAGGCGCACTGGACAGAGTCACCTCGATGCTGCTCAAACACAGCAGAGATGAGGGACACACAACAGTGATGCAGAATACAACGTTTTAAAGTTGCAGTCCAATACAAAAATAGTTAACTCCACCTCAACCAAACCACAACAGCAAAATCCTGCTTTTACATTAATGCATGAGTGATATTTATCAAATGATATCATAGGGACATTTTTCTGCACTGAGTACTTTTACTATTAATAATTAATACTTGCATACTTTTAGGGCCTGAACACTTCCTCCAGCACTGCTGACATGAAGCTTTTTCATCTGTCTGCCTTTCAGTCTTTTCCTCTGATGGAATCAAACAGCTTATAAACCTCTGTGATTCTTGAGAGAACAGTGACACCTTCTGGTATTTAAGACAACTTCAACGTAGTAATTAATATCAAATTACAGTAGTTTGATACATAACGGTGAGTTACAGCACATTACTTTGACCATTACAAGAGCAAATATCCTGAATACAAAAGTGTGGAAGTCATGTTGACTTATTTATAATGTTTGCTTCTGCACCCATTTTTCAGTGGTGGAAAATAACTGAGTACATTCAGTCAAATGCTGTACTTAAGATACTTTACTCGAGTATTCCTGTTTTTTGTTACTTTGTACATCTACTCCACTACATTCAGAGGGAAAATTGTACTTTTTACTTGCTGCATTCATCACATAGCCACAAGTATTTTGCAGATTAACATTTTTACAGATAAAACATCAGTTTGATGCACTGCTATACGTTAAACTATGCAAAATTAAAGTAGTTAAAATTAGCTCAGCCCAGATCAGCTACTACATCAAGGTAATGCATCACTAATAACAATCTAGGGCCATTCTGCATAATTCAAGTTTTAAAGTTCTTTTACTTTTATTCAGCAGAATTTTGGCGACACTGATGGCGGATTTGGTGTCACAATGACCAGTCAGAACCAAGTTTTAATTAGCAGTTAACTTGACTTTTATAATTACAGCTGTTTTACACAATCATTAATAAGAGTCGTGATAATCTGTGTGGGGACCAGGATGTCAATCACTGTTATGTAGTTTGGGATTGTCCGGTAGTAACACATTTCTGGAAAGAGATGCACAAAATATTGGAAGGCAATGCAAAAATACCATACCAGTTTAAAACTTCCATTTAAGGAAGACTTTACTTTTATAAAGAGCACTTCATCGAATATTTATTTGGAGTTCCGGTATCATCTGGTGAGAAAACCATTAATAGGCGCTGGCTGCTCCCCCGCAAAGGAGGAATGGACAGATATAGTCAATGAAATACCATATAAAGGAAAAATATGTTTTCACTTCTGTCTGTGCTGAGGCCAAAGGGTATCTGCAGTCAACGTTTTTTGGCTGAAATTGAGTTCTAACTAAAAATGAACTTCCTGATATCTGTTTTTCCTTGTGACAAAGTTTCAAAGTTCAATTTTTCTTTCTTTCTTTTTTTTTTTTTTTTTAGAGAGAAAATGCTGTTTAAAAATTGTAATAACTACAAAATCTAGCCAGTGAAAAAGAAATTTCCAGCCATTTTTCTCAGTTTTACCCTTGCTGAGTTACAACAATTAGGCTTTGTAGGGCAGTATTTACAAAAGAACAGTGTTTACAAAAGTCATGGCCGCACTTTATTGAATTTTGTTTGTTTTATTATGTTCTCGCATTTCTTTCCCGCCTGTCTAAGGAAAATGTTACTTGGTCTCCTAACAGGCTCCTCTATTTTTTTGATCAGATAAATTACTGGATTGTCTCCCAACATGTTAATGCACATCTTTATTATTATACATCCCTCTATCAGATTGTGAAAATAGGAAATTTTATAAGATGCATATTGTTTACAAAATAAAGATAAGATAAGCGAAGGGAGTGGTTTTAAGTTATGCAATTCATATATTGCAGACGTATAATTATTTGTAACTACGAGGCTATTTCTTTGTAGTTGGTGAAATGTTCTCAACTATCCTTTATATAAAGAATTGCAAATAATAATAATAATATGAAAAAATTAAAAGCTCTAAAATAACCATGTTACATTCAGTGTCTAGCCAAAGGGTCCTTTGAGAGAATTTGTCCTTAAAAGCCTTCTGTCCTGATGTTTCTGCAGCTAAAAATAAGTTTTTTGACATAAAAAAAAAAGTTCTGCATCATAGCCTGGTTTATTTTTGCACATGTTTTTTTTTTTAGCTTAATTGTCGTCTTGAACTGGACATAATGGACTAAATAAGCCATCTGATGTTATCAACCAAAAAAAATTCCAGTGTGACTCTTCAGATTTCATGGGATTTGCAACTCTCCCACGCACATTCGCTGACTAACCTATAATTAGGAAACGCGCAAAGATATTTTTCCCAAAACAGGGATAGCTGGGTGGTTGGGAAATGCTCTCAAACACAGACAACAGCTGCCTATCTGCTTTACAATTCTGTTTCATGACAGGACAGAGCTTTTTTTTTTTTATCCCTGCCACGTCATTATGTGCAACAGTATATCAATAATGCATAATCCGCTTAAATGAAAACAGGTGTGTGCACTCACCTCTTGGGCTTTTTGTTAATAATTCCCATAACAACGAGTTTCATTGAAGGCCGCAGCCCACCCTTTATCTCTCCGATATACTCCCCCTGTGAAACAATAGACATGTTTAAACCTACAGATGAGGATGAGGCCTGCACCGCCAAACAAGACACCACACTGAGTTTATTATTAGTCCTTCATGATGCAGCCTGCTGCTGTCTTAATCTGCGGTCAGCTGCCACCTACAGCACCGCTGGGAACAATAGCTTTATTGATCCGCATTTTAAACAATCAGTGACTCAGCTGCACAAACTATCATGCTTCTCTTTTTTCCCCCCCGCAAGTGAAATATTTTAAAATGAAAGCACGGGTTATTTTTTTGCAGAAATGTTGCAGCGCATGCGGTGAAGCGAAAAAAGAAAAACGCAGCTACATACATGTTCTTTCTTGTCCTTTTCTTCCATTCCACTCAGGGCGTGATGCGGTGTGGAGGTTGTGGAGCGGTGATGCCAAGTGAGGGACTGATTGACTCTGCCTCCAGCTGGCAGACCCCGCCTGCACCACGTTGTCATAGAGACAGGCTCCTAATTTGGCGGTGATGATGGTGGGAGACGGACAGAGAGGGAGAGAGGGGAATAAATTACAATATGAATAGACACGTGTTAATTCAATCCTGGTAATTTGGACAAAAAGTTACGATAATGATCATTAAGGTGCGTTTAAGGACCGATGTGAACGTGTGGACTGCATCTCTTCACAGTCATGTCAGTGCTTCTGTTTCAGAATGTATTAAATCTTATTTGTATGATAAAGTACACTGTGTGTTCATCCCTATTCAAGTTGTCTCATCAACCTGATGATGCCTTCACTGCTCTCGATTCTTCTTGTTTAACTGGTAGGGGAGACTGGGGGCAATTGTACCATTTTTTACATTTTCCTTCATAACTCATAGACTGTCTAAAATGCCCTTGTGATACAAGAAACATGTGCACAAATTAATAATACAGTTTATTTATTTATTTCAAATTAATTTGACAGACACCACATATGATAAATATAAGCATCAATATTGATATATTTTCATTAATAAGGACACAACAATAATATTAAATTTAATGCAAGAAGTCACGGTGTTTCAAATTGCCCCCTAGTGGGTGCAACTATAAAATGATTGGGGGAAATTGTAGCACTGAAAAAATTAACCTGCTGTAGGCTATAATAAAAAGATTAATTATAAAGATTATTTTATAATTCATCAACCTGAATGTACAAGTAAAATAGTCATATATGACATATCAGTAATAAACGTTACCTATTGCAGCAGCAATTAATGAAAACTGTATCTAAAGTAACAAAAACATAAAACAACAATAAATAAATAAAAATAAAGAACCCACATACACATGTGTATCAGCTCACAAATGTACCAGTCATAAGCAGCATTTGTTTGGTTAGAATTTCATTAAATGAGAATTTAAGAATATGAACTCTGAACATAATATTATAAAGCAAATTTGCAAATAATCAAATTGGGCACTGGTGCATTTACTCATTTATAGGTCTTTAATCCAGCTTTGTTCAGCAAACCCTTGCTAACATTGAACACGGTCAATAACTACTTCAAGCGTACTTCAACAACTCTTACTAAAAGAGGGATTGTATTGTATTTTCTGGAGTACTACACAACCCCCCCCCAAAAGCACAAAAATACAAATTATTTCGCAACATGTTTTCCTCACCAAAAATTACCACCAGCCATGACAAAACAATTCAACTGAAGGTCCACTTGTCGTCTTTGTGTTGAGCTTTCAAGTGGATCACATAGTCCACATCAGCAGAAGTTGCCATAGCAACTGAGCCAATGGACGTCTCATTCATGTTACTGTAACTTAAACATGAGTGAGACTCATGCAAAGTTTGACCTTCTTCTGCTCCGTGGGAACTGAACAGTAGGAACGCAAGAACAAGTGGGCTTTGAACTACTGTTTCCAAGTTCACAAATAAAATGGAAATTTCCACAACCAGCTTATTTTTTTTATACCCCTGCCAACAGATATAGAACACGTCAGTTGTTTGAAAACATATTCAAAGTTAAAACAATGCTCAGATGTTTCACGGTTATTGATGTATTTAATGATATTTAATGATAATGATGTTAATGATGTTTTTTATTGTAGTATTCTTTTCTGTAATATGCTCCTTTGTTGTAGTAGTTTTATTTTCATTTTTATTATATTATGTGATTTGTTATAGTTTGTTCTAAATGCGTTTTTATATTTAGTTAAATTTAGTTTACCATTTTCAAAAATTCTACAGTGTTACATCATGCCAGTGAAGCAATTTGAATTTGTTTGCATTTGTTTCTAAGTAGTTTGCTGATTGTCAATTCATTTAAAAATAAATTCATTTTCTTTTCCAGTTCAAAGGGACTTGGCAGGGAAAACATATCTTTACACCCCCATAGCAGGTGTAAAATAAAACAACAGAAAAATATACATAAACATAAGAATTGTGATTTTGTTAGAGATATGTAGGCTTATATAAACACAGATAAATAACTTAAGATAAAAAAAACACTTGCGATTAAAAAAAAAAAAAAAAAGATGAACAATTATTTGTCCTCCTCTTTTAATTCTTGTATTTCCGACAGCACCTGAAGGCAGCTGTGTAGAAAAGACCCTCCTGGCTCGCTGTTCTGGAACGCCCACCTCGTGCCAACCTTTGACCAACCAGCGGCCGA
>JAJHUR010103342.1:0-11120 GCA_027495735.1 Lutjanus campechanus
CACACACACACACACACACACACACACACACACACACACACACACAATAATTTCAGTCCATTTGCAGCCTTGGTTTATAGATGCAAACGGGTAAATAAACATTGTAATTTCACTATCTAAACTGGGACACGGGTACTGTTATTACCTAAAAACTCACCATCCGCTTTATTTTTATTCACTCTCAATGTTGCCAGCTCTGTTTGCCCAATTTAAAGGGACAGTTTGCCCCAAAATAATAATAAAAGAATCATATTTTTCCTCTTACCTGTGATGCTTTTTATCCATCTAGATTGTTGTAGTGTATGTTTCAGAGTTATGGGGATATGGGAGAGATGTCTGCCTTCTCTCAAATATATTGCAACTAGATGACACTTGGATCAAAGCTGCAAAAAAATACATGTAAAAAATTTAACAGGAGTGTCTCTTTCCAGAAACAATGACCCGGTTACTCAAGATAATCCACAGACCGGCTTAGGAGCAGTTTCATGTCGGAGCTATTTTCTCTCTGGAAGAATCTACTAGAACTACTTTCTTTCTTTAGACAAAAAGTAGTTCCTGCATGAAACTGCCCCCAGCAAGGTCTGTAGATTATCTTGAGTAACCGGGTCACAAGGCACAAGCTGAGTGCCGTTTGGTCCAAATAATCCAGATGGATAAATAGCACTACAGTTAAGAGGAAAAACATGAATTGTTGCTTTATGGTCCAGTTTAGGTGATTTCCACTGTCAGCAGAAGGCAGCAAAATAGTAAAATGGCACAAATAGTGCTGTTACAGGCCCCATGCTTCACTTCTTTTTTTTATTTTTATGGTGCTGTTGTGGATACACGGTTCTGCTAAGGGCTGCTTTTGTCTCCATGGAAGCAAAGATAACCAGGGCTTTGTTTGAGACTCCGCGCTCGGTAGATCTTGGCGATGGCCTTTGGCTCTGACCCTTAATCAGTCTATTTTATTCAGGTTTATTTGGGATCATGTCTGAGGTTCAAAACAAACAGAGCAGCGGCGCTCACAGATGAATAGTCGTCTTAAACAAGCGGACTATTCATCTCGCGAGTGCCACCAGTATTCTGTTTGTTTTCGTGCTTGCCGTGACCTTTCACCCAATAAAGTGTTCAAGATTTGGAACAGGTCTGAGGCACGCAGATAAAGTCACAGAAGAGGCTGTGAAAGTGAAAATGTCCTCAGCAAAAGAAGACACTGGCCTTAAAATTTCTTACACATCCTTTTTATCACAATGTGATTTATTCCCTATATGGGAATAATGTTCAACAACAAGGCCAGATGATAATACAGACAAAATGAAATGTGTTTAAAACAACTTACAATATGTGAAGAAATACTACATGTATTATATTCAGGTTTGTTTACAGGGAAATGTTTCTGTCTCAGCTAAACTTCCCCAAATGACACTGCAGAAGGCTGCAAATAAAACTCCCCCACATGGGCATCCTCGTGGCTCACTTGGCACGTGTTTCTGGCAGAGGACCTTTTGTAGTATGTCATCCCTCCCCGTCTCTCCTTTTTTTTCTTTTTTTTTTTTCTTTCCTTCTCGTCAATCTGGACTTCATGTTCCTCTCAAAAAGAAAATATAAATCTTTTAAAGCGCCCATCAAACAGCGTTTTTGAACTTGTGGCCAGATGTCCATCAGGCTTTTTAAATTACTTATTTAGAAGAACAAAATGTGTGTGCGCACGCGTAGAAAATGTTGGGATGTTGTGAAAAATGTTGAGGCCAAACCCAAGGTGACATTTTGTCCATAACCCAAAAATATTCACTTTACTGTAAAAGGGAACTAAAGAAGCCTGAATATATTTACATTTGAATGGATGAATTACTTTATTTCGAACCAGAAATTAAAACAACATAATAAAAAAACAAACAAGACAAAAGCAACAGTGTCTAAAAGGGAGTAGGTAGAAGTAAATTAAACATCCCTACCCCTTTCTTACTTTTCTTCTTTTCACTCATATATTATTTCAACAAATTCCCAAATTTATTTACAAGTTATGTACAACTGTCCCCGGTTTATTTACAACCCAACTAAATAAATAACAATTTGTTTAACAATCCAAATATCCACTCAGTGTTACAAAATAAATGGGAACACCCCTAACACAACCATTCCTCGTCCATATACCTGCCAAAAATATCTTTTTTGTATAGTTTTTAAAAAATTGATTTATATTTGTGCTTTGCTCTGCTCTGCCAGCCCGTACGCTGAAATACAGACTCTTCTTATTTGTACGAATACATTTAAAATTAAATTCTCCTCTTAAATTATAACCCCCCTCCCTGTCACAAAACATTTTTCTGAATGTTGCCCAGAAGTGAATTATTTCTTGCTTTAAAACACGATTATTGCAGTTTTAAATTTGACCAGATCTATAAATTTCAGTGCATGTGACTTTAAAACCAGTGTGAGAAGCTGAAATCAGAGCATTTGGATTTTTTTCTCAGGAAAAAAAAAGACTCGAAATGATTAATAGTCAATTAATAATCAATTAATCGTTGCAGCAATAGTAATTTGATACGACTGTGAGAGTAAAAACATGCTCTGTATACTTTCCTTGTTGATTTTACTGCCAGTTAGCTCACAAAGCTACGTGCTTGGATAGAAAACTAAGATCTGGACTAATAAAACTTGTATTTACACTTAAAGATTAAAGGTATTTATGTGTCAAAAATGTTTAGTTAAGATTGACTTATGCACCTGTTGTCCTTGGGCATTTGATCAGGCCTCGCCTCTTCAGCTCTCGACTTGCCTTATCATGTCTCAGGCCCAGATAAATAGACTCAGGCTTTGTTTTTACTGCGTTGCTGAAGGAAACCTACTGCTCTTAAATGTGCCGACAGTCCTGCCAGAGGCGAGGAATGACAACCATTCGATGTTCAGATGAGTTATTCGCCCTCGCCGCTGCACTGTTGCCCACGCTCCGTGTGAGCGTAAACCTTTCTGCCTCTAATGGACTTTTTATTGACATTCTTACTTTACAGCAAACACTGTATGGGGAAACGCCAAACTCTACCCGCAGCTTATAAATGTGGTCATGATAATGCAGAAGGTAAAGTTTACAGAAGTGTTGGTTGCATAATCAGTGGCAGAGTAAGTTCAAACCCTCATTAGCATTCTGTTTCATCTCAGCCCAGCCCTTTAGCCCTCCGGGGCTTGACCTTACTTACATCAGTAGTTACACTATTTACTGTTTGCTTTGTAACGCTGGAGAAACAGGAGATGGCTTTAGCATGCATTCAGCATGTGTTGTATTGAAGTCAGGCGCTCCAACAAGTTCTTGGCTTTGACATGAGATCTAGAGGCTTAAACAAGATCATGTGTGTCAGAAGCAGCGCTTTAACCAGGCATGCACTCACTCTTGAGCCCCAAAACACTACTCACTCATGTTGTGGTTTCCAAAAATCCCCTCCACCCCCCTACCCCGGTGCCAGTTTTTCTTGGAAGTTCTACTTGGGGCACCAGATGGTGTCCTAATATGGCTTTGACTTGATTGTTATTCCTTCAATGTAACCTTACAGCTGAAGTAAAGAGTAGCCACCCCCCAAAACGTCATGACTTAACAAAATCATCTTTGGCTCCAGGAAGCAACAACTACAGTTTATCATCCACATCTTGGCTCGGGGCTCTGTGAAAATCCAGCTCAGACACTTTGAGAAGTATTACTGCATTGTTGATGTTTTGCAGTCTCCATAGTTATAAACTCATCACTAGGCTGTCACATGTCCTAATGACAGTGCACGGGGGGAGTTTTCTTCTCCTCTCGTTCTGTGGTTTAATCTCAGTAGAGTCAGTACATCTCATTGTTGCCTCCGCTGAAGCCAAATGAACAAAAACCTCAAGAGTGAGGTAATTAGGCCAAGAAACCAGTCCCTCCTGGATTTTACAGACTAAAATGCCTGATTTCATGTCAGCTTTACTAAAAAGATTGTGGTGCATGTTGCAACTTGTTTTGGTGTTTTTCATAATGAAATTGTGAAAGCAAGTGAAAATTGCAAAAAGAAAAGTTTTTTTGTTTGATGATTCATTATAAATCAAAGGCATCTTACCAAAAATTCTAACAAAATATGCTTTCTTTGTAAATGAAGAAGTGCACCTGGGGGGTCCACAAAGAAGCAAAATCGTTTTGGAGCTCAAAGTCAATCAAAACATAAAGTTCTTTTGAGTACGTGTGACAAAATAAAAATGCAAACAAATAAAAGATTGAATCAGCTCATTGAGACGTGCATGTATAGATGTTTGTGCAGAGGACTGCTATGATTGGTGGAACTCGGGGGAAGCAATTACATTTGGTCGAATTTGCAGAAAAGTTGCGATGATTGGACAGAATTGCAAAGTCGTACGATTGCAGCATCACAATTTCCTGGAGGGACTGAGAAACTATAACAGTATTACTGTCAAGCTTAGATGACAAAAGAGCTGAAATGATTATTTTACTTGTCGACCATCAGAATATTTGCAGCAATTTTGATAATTTATTGATCTGTTTTTGTTAATAAATAGGAGCGGGAACCTCTTGACACCTCATGATTTGATTCAGAGGGCTGTAATATGATTGTAAAACGATTACTTTTACATTAAAACATTAAAAGTTTTGGATTTCTATAGATTTTTTTTCTTGCTATGTAATTACTTGCTACTTTTAGAACAAAGTGTATTCATAATGATCCATAATTAGTTAAGTTAGAAACAACCTGTTCTTTTCATTTTCATAGAAGAAGTCAAAATGCTTCCATATCAAGGGCAGGAGTTTCACAGGGGCCATGATGACCATGGTCAATGTGCCCCCCCCCCACGTTGGCCTTATTCCACAGGCCACAGTGGCCTCGCCTGCACTGCCATCCTCTGCCTCTGTCTTGTCAATACAGTTTTTAGACACCAGTGTCCTCTGATTAGGTCAAATCAAGTGAAACGCTGCACATACAACCCTTGGTGAATTGGATGTGAACTGCTGGAAAACTTGGCGCGTTAAGTTTGATGCATTCGTAGCAGAGACGGAGCGATCGGGATGCGCACGAGAAAGGGAGTGAACGAATATGAACAGGAGTGTCGACGTGATGTAAACTGTCTTTGACCCTGAAGCCTGATGTTGCTCTACAACTCTGTGGTTTACACTTCAGACTGGAGTCTCTGTTCACAGTGATGAAAAGCTAGATCCACGTTAGATACGCTTGTCTCCTCTTGAAACGTTTATATTTTCGTTGTGCTTCTGCCCAGGCTCTGTCTCGCTCTGTGGAAACCCATTTTTTTCCCCCCATTATGATGGGGAAAAAAATCATTTCTCAAAATAACTAGTTGTTATTCAATGATTATTTTGAGAAAGTTTTTCATTATTTTGACATACCAGCTCATGATGTATTGCACACTTTTAGTATGACATCAGTATATAGTCTGACCTCTGACTGCTTTCCAGTGTCCCTGTAGGCTTTTTTTGTAACACCGGAGAAAAACGAAGCACATGTTTTTATGTTTCATCATCCAACTGGTCTTACAAAATAAAATTTTCCCATTATTAGCTTTACTGCATTGATTCATAATCTTTCAAAAGAGAATCACAATGCGAGAATATCTTTGGGTTTTGGAGTTTTGTTTGAACAGCATATCTGGAAATCGTAATTGGCATTTTTCACTGTTCACATGAGCTTCGGGCCCCAGTTTCCCTCCGCCAGACATTTCCTGGACTTCTTTTTTGGCCCCTTTCTCCTTTAACCCAGGGAGCGTCTGCCTTTTGTTGACAACATCCAGAAACACTTTTGTGTGAACCCACCTAGAATTTGTGTCTCCAGAACAGCTGCCTTTACGACGTCTTAACAACTGCACTTATTCCTAATTTCTCCCATATGTCTCTCTATCTCTGCCCTGGTTTTGCTTTGTTTGGCTTTCGAGCTCTCATTAGTTAAATTATCTAAATCAATCAGTCATGGCTGAATGTACATCTTTAGTAGGACAGTCCCTCTTGATGTTCAGCTGCTCAGCCAAATGTTCAGCTTACACATGTTGTATGGTGTTAATGGCTGCGCAATTAATCAGAATATGATTGAAACTGCAATACTGCTGCAGTTTTTTTTGAAAATGTGTGACAAGGCAGCGTTATAATGAAGTACTGCAGTGTTGCAGAGATGCCCTGGCCTACAAATCTTGCTCTCTAATTAAGAAAACATGTACAGAACCCGACAAATATCACGTCATCTGGAGTTTAATTATATTATATTATTCATATTATCTACAGGAATGCCTCCTGTTCTATAAGATCATCATTAAGGGTGTCATTATTCTTCAAAGTGATTTGACTTTAAGGCCACGATTTGATTTGATTTTTTAGTTTAAACATTTATGAAGTTTTGGTTTGGTTTCTTTAAATATTTAGTTTATATGGAATCAATTAACAGCCAGTAAGCTACGTTTTTTCGTCTTTGAAATGTTTTTTTGTCTGGATATGCACCGGACGTCGTAAGCGAGTAGACAGTGAGGAGAATCCCTACTTAATATGCAATCTGTAGTTGAACCGAGTTGTTTCCCCCCTGCCCCCTCCTCCCCAGACTCAAGGAAGCTCAGGCAGGCTGCAGGAGCACAAGACAAACTCACCGTTATAATTTGACGAGTCCTGCACTGTAAGTTGATCAGCTGTTTATAAAACTGTCAGTTATCCTGAAAACAAAAGCCCACCGCTCTGAAAATACACACTCTGGAACCTGTCTCGCTGTCTGCCGGACTCCTTTAACATACTGCTCAACTTAGCCGTTATAAACATCTGCTCCTTCTAAAAGATTATTAATGATTTTATACGACTCCTAAACAGACACTAATCTGCTATAATTTACGTGAAACAAGTGAACAATAATACAAGTTACGGGCCCCAGGAGAAGTTTTGCAGGACACCACGACTGCAGCATTGTTGTCATAGTAGCCTGTATTTCAACTCAGCATGTTTCCTTAATATCTGATGACATATCATAGTCATTTTATGATTTATTACAGTAAATATATCGCAGATTTCTCCTTTAAATCCTTCAGGTTGGATACGTTGGCTAATATTGGTACATAACTGATATACTACGCATGTTTTTGTCTGTACTGTCTGAAGTCACTGGTGAAGCAACAAGGGTGTAGCCCAGAGAGTCTGTTCAGGGTCTGAACTTTATAGAGTGAGAGATTCCTCTGGGCACAGGCCCATTGAAAACTCCTGTTAGGGAGGAAGACTATAGGGGAGCCTGTGTGCGACGCCTCGTATAAATTAAACACACATTCTGTACAGGGTGAAGCTGAGGTTGGTGCAGTTTTTTTGGGTTATGTAACCGCTCATGTGGGGGGGTTTGTCACATAATGTGGTCTCCAAGAGGGGGGGGGGGGACTAATGAGCGAGCACTGACAGCTGAAATGTGAATTCTTGTTTGAAATTCTTGAAGTTATGCGTGTGTGTGTATATCAGCCTGAGTGACACCGTGTGTATTTTAGTGAACATGTCTGCTTTGTTCATTGTGCGCTGTACTTGCCTGCAGCTCTTGTAAGACGTTGTCATATCTGACAGAGATCAGAGGCAGCGGTTGTAGGACAGGGGGCTGTGAGTGACAGTGTTTCGTAGCAGCAGAGGTATGGGGAACATTCCTCACCCGGTCCTGCCCGCTGATAACAATCTACTGAGCGCTTCCGCTGGCCGCACACACATAAATTGGATGGTGTTGAGGAACAGAACATCTTGTCCTCAGGAGGAGTCGACCTGACGTCCACTTACAGGCATCGAGAGCAAATCAAGTGAGACATTTCACCAGAGGTGGGAGGAAGTCTCAGGTTATTGTGGTGAGAATCAAGTCATATGAAATTCTGACGATTCCCCCGTTTCCACATTTAAATCAGTTAGATGAACAGTGGTCGTCAACAGTTGAGTTTCTCTCAACAACTGTTGCTGCCAGCTTACACCTGAGAGATCTTACTGATATTTGACATTTTGTCACAATCAATTACAAGCTTTCAAAATTAACTGCAAACGAGAGAAGGGCTGCAACTAGCAAATTTTTCCATTGTCGTTTAATCTGTCAATTATTTTCTTGATTAAATCATTGTTTTCCAAATTTGGGGCGAGGGGGGGGGCAACATGCTCTTATGATAACCTGCCCTCCTGGCCTGGTCACTACTGAAAAAGAGATTTTTAATCTCAGTGAGGGTTTTACCTGGTTAAATAAAGGATATATCTATATGTTATTTCACTGAAGTTTAACTTTTGTTAGCTTGGTATTGCAGGGCTCAACAACAAGGTCTGCCCACTTGCCCAGGGAAAGTAATATGCCATGTCAGGCAAGTAAATCTGGGCAAGTGGTAAGCCTCTCAGATTTGGAGATTTCCAGATTTTCTTTGTATATTATCATATTAATCTGAATATGTTTGGATTTTAATTGACAAAATTGGACATTTAAAGACCTTTGGGTGGACATTTTTCACTGTTTTCTGACATTTTACAGATGTTTCAGCTGTAGATTATACATGACAATGTTGTTGTTAAAAAAAAAAACTATTTGTCCAGGGGCAAGTCAAAATTAAGTCAGGGCAAGTAGATTTCTGACCCACCTGCCCGACCAGAAGAACATTAATGTTGAACCCTGTATAGATATTTTAGGGATGATGAACCGTAACGACTTCGTTGATCCCGACTGTTCTTGTGGAAGCACGCTGAGGTTTTGTGTTATTGGACGGACTGTCGAGACATTTGGTTGAGACATTCAGGGTCTCCAGTGGAAGAATCCAAAGGACTTTGTTGAGCCTTTTGCAGATCAGAGTTTTTAATAATCCAGTGAAACTTCTCCACATTCACTGAATTTGCACAAAATGTAGACAAGTACATACAATTGAGGAGGAATTCCTGAATAAGCCTGGCTGCATGTGGTTTGAACTGTTTTGATCCATCAGTACTATAATTATGAGTTTCGTATATAGTCTTGATTAAGTAACATTTCCTACAACTGCACTGAGAATATGAGAATATTCTGATTTTTAATGCAGGTTTGAATATTCTGACTGTAGCACTTCTTTGGACATGTGTGCAGTGCAACAAGAATATGATTCTCAATTGGAGATTTTACCGCAGTTTGCGACACACGACGTGCACACGCCTGTTTACTGTCAGCTGCTCTGTGCGCTGTAAACAAACCAACCAGGCGAGCAGTTTGCAGGGCTGGGGGAGAAATGCATGCACAAAACAGACGCCCAAGTTTCTGATTGGCAGGAGAAACACACCCACTTTTAAACATTACGAAACACTTCTGCAGGTTTTCAGTGGAGTGAAAGAGAGCGGCTGCGTTCGCTGGTCGAACAAACCTGCGACTGGTGGAAAACTTTGAAAAAATATTATTTTGACACAAAGAAGCAAAATGACTCAAGAGGCTCCAACCTGTCCACTTATTTATCATCAGGAATATTAGTAGAATATTCATCTTCATTAACGTCTAAACAGCTTAGTAGGAATATATTATTTTTCTGAATAAAGAAAAAAACCCAGAATATTTAGTGTTTGTAAATGTAGTCACTGTGTCACTGCAGTTTAGATCCCTTTGTTAAGTGTAATCATCCCACAATTAATATAAAAATGATCTAAATATGAATCCAACAGAAAGGTCCATAATTTAACAAAACAATATTGTATTTATTGAAGCTCTTTTCTTCATTTAATTTATTTGGTAGAAATGAACTGTTGGTATTGAACCACCCATGTATTTACCCGTTTGTGAACAGATTCATTAACTAAGCTAACTTGATAAATAATTGGCACAAGGCAAATCTATTAGTGGTTTATAATTTTATTTTGTTTTTAATTTGTTTTCAGTTCAGTTTAGTTTCAGTCAGTTTCCAGAGTGGGTTTGCTCATTTTAGTAAAACATTTTTTGTTTAAAAATGATTAGTTTTACTTTGGTTTTTATTAGTTTCTGTATTAGTTTATTCAATCATTCATTTATAATAATATGGGGTATATTTGTCATTTGCATTACAATACAAACACAACAGTGTGTGGAAGCAGGTGACTCACAGTCATGTTGTGTTTTTATTTCAGTTAACCTAAGTATTTTATTTTCACACTTCAGATGTTCATGATTAATTATTAATAGATTTATTGGCGTCAATAATCTAACCAATTAAAAAAAGTATTAATCAATAATTAATCAACAGTCCAGAAATGTCAGTAATTGCTCCTCTTTTGACTTTGTTTTATCTGGTGGAGCTATTTGTTAAATAATCCTTTCCCTATCCCTTTAATATTTATTGATTATTAATCAATTGATCATTTGTTAGTGTCAGATAAGGAAAAAATACAAAATCAGTAACTTTATTTAACACCTAGTTGTAGTTTTTGGTGTAGTGACCTATATTAACCTTGGCCCCAGTGGGCCTCCGTACTTCGCCCTGCCTGCAGATGTTCACTTACTCCTGTTTCAGTCAGTCGGTCAGTGTGAAGCGGGCGGAGCGGAGATGTCAGAGTTTCTCCGCCTCCTGTCAGCTCCTCTCGCTCCTCCACCCGTCGCTTCATGTTTCATTATTCTAAATGTGGTCACAGATGCTCCACTGAACCGTCTCCGGTGCTCTCCGGTGCTCTCCGGTGCTCCCTCTCTTTTTTTATTTCCTCCCCGGCGCGGTAACACGGATGTAGTTCCAGCAGCGGTCAGCCAACATGCCGTGCACCTTCTCCTACAAACCACCGTGCTGCCCCGGGGACCCGAGCCGGCACGCAGCCGGCGAGCCGCTGCTCTCCTGCCGGACACGCTGCAGGTAACGTCGCGGTAACGTTACCGAGAGACGGTCGTCACCGGTTGCCTGCCCGGCCTGCACAGCACCGCGACTACAGCAGTACATATCTATGTAATTGATCAATGATGATAAATGATCTGAAGTCAGTATTTAATAAACGCTTAGAGTCATCAGTGGTTTATTAGACTGAGCAGAGGGAGGGTGTGTTTAATGTGTGTGCAAAAATCTTGATGTTCCTGAAGGCAACACCAAACTTTATTCATGTGTCTTCAAACATAGCATGTCAAACAGTTCAACTAAAACTTTATTGTAAAATTAATGTGGCCCGATGATGATAATAGGGAGTAAAATAATTCAGATATTGATATATTTGCCGAAGT
>JAJHUR010103344.1:0-18696 GCA_027495735.1 Lutjanus campechanus
TGTGTGTGTGTGTGTGTGTGTGTGTGTGTGTGTGTGTGTGTGTGTGTGTTTGTGACGCAGCAAGAGAGTGCAGAGCTTCTTCTGCCGCTGCTTAAAAATCTGAATCTGTGTTCATCTGCGGCTGACTCACGTGTGCGTCCGTTCCCGTTGAGGGACCCTCCGGGGCCCTCGGCGTAGATGGCCTCTACAGTGATGTTGTACGGGGTGTCGGGGAGCAGACTCTGCAGCATGGCGTTGTTTCTGTTTCCAGGAACCACAGTCTGAGGATCACAACACCACAGAGTCAGTTTTTACACATCAGATTCCATTAGGGTGTGCCTTGCTGTTTGCTCTTCTCTTGCAGATTCATGTCATGTACAGGCGGGGGGCGGGGAGGGGAGGGGGGGGTGTAATTTAGGCTGCCTGGGAGCACCTGGACCTGATGCTCCCAGTCACTATGAAAGCTGTGACATTTGCCCTCTAAGGCTTCGCTCAGACTGCTGGCAAATCAGATCTTTAAGACAAGACTGTCCACGCTGTAATCTGCAAGTGATCAGATCTGATTTATGTATCGCCAACCCATCAGTCAGTCAGTCAGAAACTATGTCTACTGGTCACACAGCTTTTTAAATGATGAGACATCCATTATCACCAAATAATCGTACTTTAAAGTCATGGTGCAGAACTCCTCCACAGCACCACACACTCTCTGTGTTGTCCTCCAGGCAGCAACATGGATTTCACTCAGCTGCTCTGATGTCACTCTCACACTTTGAAATCTGATTTGAGAGGTTACAGCGTTCAGTCTGAGATGGATCTGAGAAATCTAATTGGTAATTAATTTCCAACGACCTCCAAATGTGGCTTGAAAGTCTTGAAAAATTACACTAACAGACTTTCTAAAATTAATCTGGGTATAATATGGATATGCCAAAAAGTGAATTTGGCTGGCAGTCTGAACAAGGCCTTGGAGGGACTCCTCATGTATTTTGTTTTTGTACCTAAATCAATTAATATAAGCATGTTTTGACATCTCTTGGTCATGACAAATTGGGGGCTTTGAGATTTCAGAGAAGGAAAGTTCCAGACGTTTCCTCAGACTCAACAGCAGTCTGAGAAAAGCCTGGAGCTCAAAATGTCACATTAATAAATGTGTTGAACAGGAGCTTTTTCAGTGTGCAGATTTTTTCCTTCTCTGTTCAGGAATCTTTGTGATCCAGCACCCAACACACCCGAGTCCAGTGACGTGGGCGTCTTTTTCACAGCTTTTCATGAGATTTTACTCATCAAACAAACAAAAAACAAAAAACAAAAACAGGTGGTTTGGAGTTTTTTTGACGCAGGACTAAGGATTTTTGGGCTTTGATCTGACTCACCTGTCCTTAAGACTTTTCTGCTGTGCGACAACTTTGTACTTATGGTCACCTTGAGCCTCATTTTTCAATACTTAAACATAAAAACACATTTTACAATGAAGATAAAGAGAAAATAATTTGTGTAACTCCCCAAAATTTGATTTTTCCTTTGACTTGATCATAGAACTCCTTAATGTTCTTTTTTGGACAGTTTAATATGAAATGAAAAGTAAATAAATATAAGTTTCTATGAGTTTTTAGCCCTTCGTTTATCAATATCTTAGAGTACTTCAGACTAATTCGTCTAAACTGGTGGGGATGAGAAATTCTGATGGTATTATGACATGTTGAACTGGTTTCCATTGCTTCAGCAGAGTAATCTCTAATAAACAGGAAAGAATCATTTTGCTTGAGTCCTGAAGCAGAAAATTACAGTTCAGTTGGCTTTTGGAAGCTGTGCACAAACACAAACCCTCTCCATTGGTCACAGATGCTAAATTGTGATAATTGCGTGCGTTTCTAAACGGTCCTAAGTTCCCCTGTCAGTCCCAGTCCGAAGCAATCCTTTCATCGCCGTCCCTCCGCTGCAGTTAGCTGACTCATACAGAACAGGTGCTTCGCTAACAAGAGGAGGAGGAGGGAGCGCAGCTGGGCCGTCTCCGCCCTCCACCGCCGCTCCAACTCGTTATTTAGGACTATTAATAACGTTATTACGGCCCAAATTATAGTGTTTGTTTAACCGAGCCGGTAATTAGTCTCACTAATCGGTGATTTATAACCTGGACGAGCCAAGGGAATCCTGAGATGTGACTTCACCGCATAGTTTGTCTGGAACGTCACAGCGAAGGGTGAACAGCGACAGTGTGTCAAGAGTTTATCCAAATTATTTTTCCAAAACAAAAAACCTCATTACCTGAAATTAATTTCTCATTATTGCTAAAACTAAAAGGGTCAAGTGACTGAAATTAGGTGGATTTTCTTCATGTGTGTTTCTAAGGTTTTCTCTCTAAAGGTTCGACAGCTCTCTTGGCTGCACAGACCCCTGTGATTGGTGCAAATGAGCCTTGATATTGTTTTTTTTTCTTTTTTCAGTGCACTTACAAACTCGGTGATGGGGTCTCCGGTCATGGGAGCGTAGGCGATCCTGTACTGCCTCACGGGACCCTCCGCGTGGTCCCAGCCGATGGTCAGGGTGCTGGTGGTGGCATCAAACACACGCATGTTCCTGGGACCAGCACGCGGCACTGCAGCAGAAACACATCGGATTACCTCGTGCAACAACATACAGGACCTCAGCGTCAGTCAGTGGGGTTACGTCAAAGAGTTTTAACGAGTGACTGGTTTTGACTGCAGAGCAAACACATGGTTTTCTGTTAACAGTCAAGAAACAGAAGTTACCTGGATGTAACTTCACTTTTATGAGTTCAAAGTAGATAATTATTGGGCTGAGAACGTTTGACAGAACCAGTATATCACTTCAGAAGAAATTAAAAGACTTTTTTTGACATGGGTTTTAATTTGGGGAAACTCTGCCAGGTACCTTTATTTTATTTTATTGTTTTTATTGTATTGTGATCTAATTGTTTCTGGTTGTTTTGTCTGTTTTCTGTTGCCAATTTGTTATTGATATTTTTATTACCTATTTACCTATTTAACTCATTCTTTCCTTTCCTGATTTGACCCGAGTTTGAACTATTTTTATTTTCTTAAAGTGGTTTTATTCTCCTATTCTTGCCTTCTACACTGTATGGTTTTTATATATACAAATTGTTTTATCCTTTTTCTTTTAAAACATGATGATTTGATTGTGAAGCACTTTGTAACACGGATTTCGAAAAAGTCCTCTATAAATAAAGATTATTATTATCATTATTTTAAGCACTTTGAGCTGCATCTTTGCATGACGTGCTTTATAAATAAAGTTAGTAATAGCAGCAGTATTAAACTAATGTAAAAAAGTAAAGTACATCATAGAGTTCTGCAGGATGATGTATTTCTGTAGGTCAGCCCTGAAGTTAGAATCATTCTGGTTTCTCCCACAAAAAGCCAGTTGTGCAGAAAATAAACTCAAAAACAAAAGAATATGATACTGACATGATTTTTTAAGCAAGATAATTCTTACAAATGAACACCACTTTAAGCGTAAATGCAGTCACCAGAAGTAAAAAGCTACCATTAAACGATCACATGACTGCCTTTTGATGTGATGACATTTAATGTCAACAACACCCTGTGACTGCAGTTTTCTTTAGCCACTTGTTAACAATCACCTTTTATAAGACCAGTAAAAACTTCATAATTCAATTTATATTTACTGATGTATTTTATATTGAAGAACAAAACATGAAAATCTCTGTGTTCAACACAGATCTTATTTTAGGCATCTAAACAAAAAGTTATGAAAAAAAGAAAACACACATCAACCTTGAAACTAGCGAACCGGAGGTACAAATATGCTAACTAATTCCTGCAGCGCAATCCAGAGGTCGGCCATGTTGGAGATACTGAAAGTGAACAACACAACTGAATTTGTAACTGATCCCGAGTATCTGCTGCCTTTACCGTGTTCAAGTGAAGAGTTCAAGTAAACTCCCTCCTCTTGTGGTAATCACGACCTCATAAGTGGAAATTTCCTGAAAGTTCTGAGTTCAGGACGCACATTTCCCAAGACTGGGTCGGGACCCACAGGTGGGTCACAGGAGATTTTATTTGGGTCCGCAAATAAACAAAAGACTGTGGAGAAAATTCTGCAAATTTAAGATCTATGTCTGCAGGACAGCTTTTATAGAGCATTTAAAATATGTCTATTGTTCTACTGAGGAAAAAAATAGTTAATTCTGCCTTAATGTGCTTATATTGTCTCATTTATGAAGTATGCCAATATGTCCCAGATTGTTTTCCCAATAAAAGGAAATAAAAACGATTGCCGGTTAACTGGGACTGAATGAATTTGTTTTTAATTTCTAAAACTTTAACATGTGTAAATGTTTTCAATAAAGCATCAAGATATTACAGGGTGATGCAGAAATGGCAGTAACATTTGTCAGGAATGTTCATTTATACATGAACTTGAGTCACAATAGTTTGTGTTTTTTAAAAAGTGGGTCCCTGGAAAAAAAAAAGTTGCTGTACACTGCCTGTGATGTACTTTGCAAGTTCTGTTTGAAGGCAGCACTTGTTGCTCAAAATGGTTATCTAATTTTAAACTTAAATAACAAACTAGTTTTTCAGAGTGAAACACTAAAACTACTGAGCCTCTCTGTTGCATCCATACACCATCATCACCTTTGTAGCTGTGTGTGAACAAACGAGGTAGCTCACAGTGTTGGGATAGTAAATAAAAGGCTAAATTGTTGGGTTGTCATTCCAAGAGCAGCTCGTTTGGATTTTCATCACCTATCAACCTTAGTTTCTCTAAACGTTGCACCCTTTCCTGCTGACCAAGTCCTTCTCTGTAAGTTTTAGCAGCTTCTACACACTTTCCTGAACTTTTCCGGGCTTGCATTGACTCTTCATCTTGTAATCCATCCTGTTGTTTACATTTCAGCATCGCCATAATGGCTGCACATCCAGGTTACTGACCGAATCATGATGTTGGTGCAAACACTCCTGGCATTGATGTTAACATGCCTGATAAAGCTTCAGATTTATGTATTTAATGGCTAAAAAAAGCACTATTTTGCAGTTTTGGAAAGCAGGTTTCTCTGGTCCTCTTTGTTCATTGTAGTAATTGTTTTTGTTTTTGTGATAACCTTTAAATGTAAATCCTAGTTCTAAAGTGTCACTCATGATATGTCAACATTTACGTAGAGAAACTGATGTTCACAGCGATGACCCTCCTGCTTGTTCAGATAATCACTTCTTGCGGTTCAGCCAGCGAGATCTTACGCATTCATGCACATGACTCACTGCAGATATAAACACTGATCAGCATGAGTCAGTCATTTGATTGTATACACTGTATGTATACACTGTCAGCATATGAGATTGTTATACTTACGTGTTTTGCCGTTGCTCTTGACTGGCGATGCCTCTCCGTCGGCGTACAGAGCGGAGACGGTGACTGAGTAGGGAGTGTCCGGGATCAGGTTGTCCAGGAAGGCATTGTTAATGTTTCCTGGAACCAGGACCTTGATGAGGGAGAAACCAAAAGGGTCAGAAAACATATAGATATAATCATCATCAGCAGCAGCAGCGAGCCTATTCAAATGAGCCTCTTCGTGCATTACATAAAGAACTGGCAGTGATAATGTACATAATGACCTCACTGCTCATCCCACATCCAGTTATCTCCCCGAGCGCTCTGCTGCCAAAGTTTTCCTCAAACACTAACAAAGTCCTGGGAGGTTAAACGCCAAACAAATCATTCATTCAGTAAGTGGACTGACGGATAAACAGTTTCTGCGAGGAAGCGGCTGGAGAGTGCCGGGGTCTGTCAGCGACTCCGAGCAGGTTCAGACACGCAGCTCGGCATGTTTTCTAACAACAAGGATGACTGCAGACCGTCTCTTGTCACTGGGATTATCACGGCATCTATCCTCCGCCGGTCTGTGGGCCCTAAAAGTCCGAACCGTTACGTCATGGGAAATATATGTGCTGGTTGAACTCGAGTCCACCCCCATCTAGAGCTTTTTGTTTTGGTCAAAGCAAATATCTCAAAGGGTTTTGGACCCCGAAGCTTCTGGCACACGGGACCATGAAACAGGTTCCTCAGTGATGATGTGGTTGAGATCTCACAACTGGAAGCACACACACGTACGCCTGCTGGCCTGAGGTCAAATCCCTCCAGTCAACCCAACAGTTAGGCTAATGCATTGGCCGAAGTCCTTTTAAAACACAGTGGATTACGTTAGACCAGAGTCATACAGTCATTTCCTGAAGGCAGAGCCGCTCTCGAGGGCTGAGCTCTAACTCACTGGTTGAGATTTGAAGCCAAAGAGTCCCAGTTCTCCTGGATAATTAATGGGCTTCAAGGAGGAATTGTGATTACTGTGCTAAAGAGTTGACTTGAATGATCCATTGATACGTTATTCACAACTTCAAAGTACAAACTTTCTCAGAGCTCCAAGTTTAGCTTGCTTTTTTTCTCCAACATTTTTTTTTATTATTTTCAGAACAAAAGGCAGTTTGAGTGTTTGAGTTTGACAGTAAATTGAAATTAAAAAGAAGGGGGCAGGGGGGGATTACATAAAGTGTATTGTCCTCCAACTCTCTCTTTGATTTAAAGTGGTAAAACATGATTTAAGAAATATTTAATTTTCTTCCACTCTGAAGGGTATTGGCATTTCAACAGAGTATGTTTGAGCTTGGATGGTAAATAATCTAGGACGGGGTTCCAAATTTTAAGAAATGACCCCTCATTATCCCTCAGCAGACCGCACTTATCCTTTCATGAGGCAGAACACTGAAAACCTCCCTGTTCCAGAGTGTTACTGTTGGTGGAGTATCTTTAACCCATTTCAACAGGATGCATTTAGAAGCAAAAGTTTGTCCAACAAAGAGAGTGCTGCTTCTTTAGAGGTAGTATGAAGAGTCCTGGATCCATTCTTGGATCCTTGTAGTCTTAAAGATCCCAGTCAGTTCTTGAGCTATGTGACTCCAGCAATCGACTGCATCCCCAGATATTCTGTGGAGGGCGGCAAGGGCTGTGTGGAGCCTATGTAATATTTTTTTATTGAATCTCCGCAAGCCTACTGCAAGCGAAGGCTGAGTGCACCAGATGTGACATCTCCTGCAAGCTTGCCCATTTTTAAAAAATGTCAGAGCCCATGATTGTTCCTAAATTATACATTTAAAAAAAAATTGTAAATGTAAACATCCGCCAGTCCTCTAGAGGATACGTTGTACGTGTCACATTTTGGCTCGCCAAGATGTGAATAGAGCATGCATGGATGATGGTGCAGCACCAGCAGAGGGCGATAATGACAAGTCAGGACCAAGAAGTCCTATGTCAAGGACCAGGTCAAAACCTTAAAGTTACAAATTGTGTAAAGAAGGTGCAGTGCCAGCAGGGGGCAATAATAACAGGAACAAAATACAAATGTAGTATAAGGAGTGAGAACGTCCACATAAGGAGCTGGGGTGGATGGATGGTAAAACAGAGGACTTTCACACAGAGTTCAATTTGAATCCAAACCACCATGTTTTCCTGAATCTAGCCAACTAGTTTTGTTGCCTAACCAAAGCATTTTTTTTAAACCAGACAGTGCCATGTCACCAGGTCAGAAAAAGACAAGTTAAAAGCTCAGGATGCTTGTATTATGACACCTGGTATCTAACAATGTTATCTAACAACGCTAAGGTTATCTAGTTAGCCTAGCTGACCCCTCCTGATTGGTGATCACAATCTCTCCTCCTCGTGTGATTTCAGAATGAAGAAAGGTTGAGGAATGTGGCTCTGGTAATGGACGTGTTGCTTCTAGCTGTTTGTTTTGCAGTCTTTGCGAGTTTACTTTATCTTATCATCCATCGTCAGACCTCACTAATGCTCTGGTGGCTGAATGGGAGCAAATCCCTGCAGCCAGCCTCCAAAATCTGATGGAAAGACTGAAACCATTAGTCTGGAGGCTGTTATAGCAGCACATTACTGCTCATAGTTTGGAATTGCATGTATATCTAGCATACCTAGGTGTAATCGTACAGTTTCCACCTACTGTTGGCCATAAAAGTGTTCATTTTCTTGACTTTTTACTCTAAAATTTCTTTTTTTGGCTCTGCCCACTTAAATCCAACTCAACCAAGATTTTTCTCTATGATGTCCTCTGTTGATTAATATGCTTGCAGACGTTTCTGGATCTGAATTACACCAGTCATGTAAAATGAAGCCAGTTTGAGCATAATTATAATGATTTAGTCATCAAGAGTTGGTGGATCTTCGAATCTTCTTTGTGTCTTTGCCAAACCAACTTCCTCTCAGACCAAAACATAATCAAAGTTAATGAAAATGAAATACAGCAGAAGTGAAAATAGATAGAGGAAATGGTGACCAGGGGGGATAATAAACCACTTAGTGAGGTAACTGCGGGTGATAATAAACTGTTCAGCACAGTAAGCTTCACAGCATCATCAAAGCAGATCTTAATCATCAAAACAGCCCAATTAGATTACAGCCTCATGGCCCCGAATGCAGCCACAGATGTGTCCGCCGTGCAATATTTCCAAACTTCACAGAGTCACAGAGTTCAAACTCTTTCTGGGGAAATTAAAGCTTCTTTTTCTCTCCCTGTGATCCAGACATTTGCACTGGTGCATGAAATCAGTGCTGATGGAGAAATGCAAAAAGCTGACAAGTCATCATTTCCATATGAAAGAGCATCATCATTATAACTGCTGCTCAAACATCTGTGCAACATCAATGTGAACACTTAGTGAAACTAATAGCAACGGCCAAAACGGACCACCTGTTGTTTCCATGAAATAGACCGACCTGGTGAAAGATGCGACCCTGCATTGATTTCACCGGTTTAATCAGATGTGGAGAAGACGAGATGATTCAAACTCTCAGACGACCAAAGTAGATGCAACCTGATGATAAGTTTAGTAACGCTGTGTAGTTCACACTCAATATACAGCTGTGCAGCCAGCTGTTTGGAGAAGGGAAGGCCCAGATCAAGAGCTACAAGTCTCAAGTCAAGTCCCAAAACCAACAAGTATCAAGTCAAGAACACAGTCAAGAACAAAACCCCTCAAGTCAAGACCTACAAGTTTCACATTAGGACCAAAAAACAGTTCCAAGTCAGGACCAAGAAGTCCTATTTCAAAGACCTGGTCAAGACCTTAAAGTTACAAATTAGAAGCCAAGTCAAGAGTGTAGCTCTTGACTTTCCTTTTAATTAGTAACCCTAAGTACCAAGTCCAGATGAAAAAAGTCCAAAGTAAAAACCTACAAATGTCACATTGGGACCCAAAAAGTCCCAATTAAAGTCCTACAGGTCCCAAGTCGGGACCAAGAAGTTAATATTTCAAAAACTAGGTCAAGACCATAAAGTTACAAAAAGCAAAAGTCAAGAGCTACAGACCCCAAATCCAGATGGAAAAAGTCCCAAGATATACAAGTCTCAAGTCAGGACCTAGAAGTCTCATGCCAAGAATAAACAGTGTCAAGTCAGGTCAAGTCAAGAACAAAGTCATGATCTACAAACCCCAAGGGAAGACCTTCAAGTCTTATGTCAGGACCAAAAACTCAAACATCAAGGACCAAGTCAAGACTTTCAAGGCTCAAGTCAAGAATAAACTCAAGACCAAAGACTCTCAAGTACAAAGCCAAGAGAAACAGTCCACAAATCAAGCACCTCTCAAGTAAGGTCCCAAGTTAGGACCACCAAGTCCCAAGTCAAAAATAAAATGATGAGCAAAAATTGTCAAGACCAAAAGCCTCAAAGTAAAGAATCAAGTCAGGAGCCACAAGTCCCAAAACCTACAAATCCCGAGTCATGAACCACGTAAAGACCAACAAAACTCAAGTCAAGACCTACAAGTCACAAGTCAAGAACAGAATCATTATCAAAAAGCCCCACATTAAGACCAACAAGTCACAAGAAAAGTTTCAAGTCAAGACAAAGAAGTCTGAGGTCAAAGGGCATGTCAAAACCAGCAAATCCTAAAGTCCAGGTCCTAAACTTTGTATCGCATATCCTAAACAAGTCCTGGTCCCTTCACCAAATCAAAGAACATGACTGGCTACCATCGGATTGATTCCAGTCTGGGAAATAAAGAGTTGATTTGCTGCACACTTTGTGACTCGGGGAAGATATCAAGTCAATTCAGATCAAAAGGCAAAAGTCCAGGTGAAGTCACAAGTCACTGTTAAAGTCTAAGCTGAGTGACAAGTCATTTGTCAATTTCTCATCTGCAATTATGTCTGAAATGATTCATCAATAAGTCATCTTTCCAGCCTCTCAAGTGTGAGGATTACCTGTTTTTCTCTGTTTTATATCACTGAAAATTACCTTTGGGTTCTGGACTGTTGGTCAGACAAAAACTCTAAAGATGCCACCTTGGGCTCTGCGACATTTCCATTATGTTTTTGGCATTTTAAAGACTAAATGAACAATCTATTAATAGAAAAAAATTTAAAAAATAACAGATAGATAAGTCAATAATGAAAATAATCATTAGTCACAGCCCTATCTGTCACGGTATCTTCTTTATCTTAGAAAAAGCAAGACAAAAACTGCTTGTGGGATGAGATAATTCATCTTTTTTCCCAATGCAATTTCACTTATCAAAAAATGTTTGGTTAGGAGCACTTTCTGGACTCAAATTGAAGTTTTTTTTGGCCCTCCTTGGATAGGTATGCATGTGTACTCAAAAACATGACCATGCTGTTACAACAGAGGCTTTTTAATCGTTTTAAAAGAAGTCATTTCACTTAACTCCAGCAAGAGTTGACCTGCAGCCTTCGCAACAGGTTAATTTACAATGGAAAAAAAATAACCACCTGATCTCACCAGCGGGTTTTTATAACCGTTTAAACATAAAACAACCTGGCAGAGTTTGTTATTTTTTTTGTCTTTACATTTGTAGCTGTAATCCTTCTCCTTTGTGAGTAAAGACATGATGATCTCAGGGGGGAAACCACCTCTTCCTGCCCTGCAGGCAAATTCTGCCACTAATGACAGTTTGTGTTTTAACAGCCTGGAGAGGGTTACTCACCGACTCTGTAGGTCTGCCGCCGGCCACGGGGGAATAAGCCACCCGGTACTGCTGAACCTGGCCTGTGGCGGGCTCCCAGCGCACGTTCAGGCTGTTGGGGGTGGGGTTGTACACCTGGATGTTCCTGGGTGGTGTGCGTGGGACTGCAGGGTCACAGGGGTTAAGAAGAGAAAGTGAAGTGAGACAAAGGGAAGTGCTGACTTTCTTTACTTAGCAAGAAAACATGAAAACGAAGGGTTTGTTCCAAGTACGTCCCATGTAAAGACCCAGAAAATGACGGCTGATGCCGACGGATTTAAGTGATTACATTCCTGAAATGTCTCTATTAGAAAGTGAAGTGCTTAGGCAGAAATGGAACGAATGTCAAGCCAGGGATTAGTCAGTTTAGGTTTTCCATTTTTTTAAAAAGCTGCATAACTAATTTGAAATAAAATTCTGCAAACAATTTACAAAAGGTCAGAACCCCGATGAACTTTTTGGTGAATTTAAAAAATAAATGAATAAATCTGTTACTGTCTGTTGTGTTCTGTTCAAGCTTAGAATTAAAACAAGATGATTTTTTATTGGAATAACTTCCCTGATCTCTGTCTTTTATCTGTGTTTAATGGAAGAATAAATTGTCTTTGCAGTGGGACGCACTACATCACGGTCGAAACTCGAGGTTCAGCTCAAACGCTGAGTGCAGCAAAAGTCTCCTGCAGGAGAGTCATTTTATAGCGTCTATGAGGAGAATGTGCAGAGAGAAGTAGCACAGTTTTGGGTTTATACAAAAGCCCTTAACTTCCCTTTTAAACCAAACCAGATGTGCATATCCCCCTGGTATTTGGAGCTTTACCCAATAAAACAAAACTAGATGCAGTAGGTAGACGCAGCCTCCTTCTCAGTAAGGACTAAAACCTCCAGAGCAAAACCTTTTCCCTAACGTTGTATAACCTCATTAAAAAATAATCATTTAATACCTTTAAAATACGGAGGACACGGTCTGTCAGGACGTTTTACTTCTGTCATCCAAGGACAAAATTACATTCAATCCTTCAGAGAGATTATGTAATCTTGATCTGATATTGTGTTCTTAATCGTTTTACAGCAGTAAGCTTCATTCTTTTCACTTTTTGGACTGAAACTCTGTTTTTGTCCAGACGAAATGTGACAAATTCCTCCTGGGACACAAACAGTAAAACTGGACGGAGTTACTGGTAATAAAAGATCATTAACGTCACACACAGGCTCATGTTCATTGATAGACGGAGAGGTCGCCTAAGCTGCCAACAGACCGACGTTACTGGTTCGCCTCTCTTCAGCAAATATATTAAACATTTAACAGCTTCCACACTGTCATTCTGCATAAATTAACAAACTTGTCAAACAAATAAGCGACATATTTAGCACGAGCAGTGATATTCTCTGTGGCTGCAGCCATTCAGACCAAAAACAGCGCTGCTTTCAAAAAATGCAAGGGGTTATGCTGGTATGTTGTCTCAGTGAGATGATGAAATATTTAAGTTTTTCTTACTTTAAAAACACACACACACACACACACAAACACACACACACACACAGCGAGGTGCCGACCAGTGTGAGCTCAAAAAGAGTAACTTGAAATAACATGACTGTGCAGAGTTTTTGGTGTGTTAAACCTTCAAACTCACGGATTTATTACTCAAAATGGTCTTCTGTCAAAGTCTGTTTTTCCTTCAAACAGTTTTTCCCGTCCTGTAGGTCCAACATGACCATGTCATGACAATTTAAGGCATATTAATCATTTTAAAGGAGAGTGCATGTATCCTTATTCAAAGAGCCCCCCATACAAACTCAAACTGAGTCCAAGAAGCACTCCAACTGAAACATGTTTTTGTTTTACTCACTGTTGGCCTCTGTTGTAGGGGGTAAGGTTTAAGTGATACCTGCATGTGAATACAGAATCTGTAGTCAGGGGACGAGACTTTGGGATTGGAAGCTTTCTGTTTTTTTAGTCTGACCAAACACACGTTAGCAGGGTTCGGTTGCGTGCCGGGAAAAAGTCCATGTGGAGAGCAAAAAGAGGCGGAAATAATTGGGAACGGTTTAGCTTTTAATTTGTTTTTAGATATATCTACATTCATATGCAAATATCTGCTTGTAGACATTTGCCTCCAACTCCCACCTCGCGTCTCGAGTTGCTCGTCTAAACAATGACCAGCCCATGGAAGAGGAAGTCTTGGCCTGGATATGAGCTGGCTACACAGAAAGCCCCAAAACACTGGCCGTTGCCCCTGGAGCCTAAAATCGTCAGACGATAGCCAGTGGATTCTGAGATTGTGTTTGGATTTGTGGATTTATTCCTCAAAATGGTCTTTTTTTAAAAGTCTGTTTCCACTTCCACTACGTTTTAACATAACATAATGCTCTGTGTGGTTTGGGTTTGGGATAAGTTTGGGCTTTTGTCCTTGACACTTACTGTACCTGATAATCCCCATTGTTAACCCTATAAATATATTTTTATCCCTCTTTGCTGGTCTTTGTTTGCCATTTTTGGACCTCTTATTTTGAAATCCTGCTTCCCGTGTGTTGTTTCTGCACCTGAGTCTCTGTTCCATTGAGTCGTCACACTCTCCAGTACATCATGTTTTATTCAGGGATAGAAATTTTTAAGAGTTTATTGATACCAAAAGCATTAATAATTCAGCTTTTTGGTCTGATTTTTTTTTTTAAATCTGTTCTCTCATTAATTCCTGATCAATTTTCTGTTGGAAAAAAGCAGAGCTACACGGGTTTCAGCATTAACACAATTGTTTTATTACAGAGAAGAAAAAGTTTTTCTGCTGTGACTCCTTCAGGTTGTGAGTTTAGATGCACGAGTTCAGTGTCATTGTTTTGCAACGCACAACGACCAGAAAAACATGTCGGAATTGATAAAAAGAATTTATAAGCTTAGGGTCGTAGGATTCAAATCAACTGTCCAATTTGGAACTGGTTCTCTGTCCCCATCCTGAGCTTTATCCACAAAAGGTCTGAACTGTGGACAAGGAAGCCAGAAAGACAGGCCAAACGTTTAAAACGATTAAAGCACAATTTACTGGAGAAAATGTGTGCAACATTTCTTAATTTTGACTAAATAATTCACCTAAACCTGAGCTCAAACTCTTCCCAAACCCAAACCAGTTACCTCTGCAACAGTTAAACATAGCTTAGCCCAAGCCTTAACCCCAACCACAGGCTGCAATATTACAGGAAAAACTGACCGATGATGAAATATCCATGAGTTTGAGGGTGTAACAGACCCCAAAACACTGCACAGTTATCATGTTATTTAAAGTCATTTTGAAGACAATGATGTAATCCTATTGGGAACTACAGAAGGTTTCCAGATGAGGCCAAATATGTCCCCTGATTGGTGTATTATGTGTAATATATATATATAATGTTTCAAAACCAACCAATAAACCATTTTTAGTTGGACATAAACTGTCCACAAATGTCTTACAAAATACATCACGTTACATCTGAATGACTCGACAATGAAGCCTCCAAACTATCCCGACAGAAATCAAATATTCAGGCTCATGTTTACCCACAGTGGCGGTCTGCGGAGTCACAGTTGTGCCTCACTCACAGCTTCCCAATTAAAAAACCCCAGGATGCATTTTTGCTGACTGTGCATGGCACGCCGCCTGGGCAGAAAGAAAACCAACACACACACACACACACACACACACAACGGGACGTCCGACCACAGAGACGCAGCGCGACCAGCGACTCGACAGTTCTCAAAACAGAGAAAGTTCTCAACAGTAGTTTAAAATTATCTTGGTTTTATTTTCTGCCATCGATCACTTTGGAAGAACTCTGCAGCTTCTCTTTTGTTCCATCAACTCATCCCGAAGGGAGGATCTGGGGTTTTGGCAAATTCTAGTTTTTCCGCAGGGGTCACCTGGGAGACGTTGTTTGTCTATGAAGACTCCTCTGATGTCAAAACAAGAGAGACCAAAAAACAGGCTAAAAATAACGAGGGAGAATCAGATTCAGGTTCACTTCAGGCAAACAAATGAACGGAACATTTATTGCGGTTCTATCAGTGCAGAGACATAAACTTTAAACATCTCTTATCTTTAAGGAATGACTGCCCTGTTTCTCTGCAGTCCTGCACAGCTGACCACTGACAGGTGCTCAGTAAAACTGTGACCTTTGACCTTCACTTCACCGCTGCAGGACATGGTTAAAAGTCTTGCTCAACAGAGGTCCACTGTCATCTCAAAAACCAATATTAGTTAACACTGACATCAGATATACAGATGTTTTGTACCATTCGTAACTGCCTAAATATCCAGAAAGAAAATATTTTTCTGGGTATCAAATTATATCCAAGAACTGGACATTTACATAATACAACAGCAGATGTTTTCTTTGAAGAGTGAGTACCGACCCCTCCATTACAGGGGGAACATGTTGCAGATTTTTTTTTTTTTAATTTTAAGTGGACCTTTTAATAAGTTGCTTTTTGTTACTGACCCCGTCCACAGGAGGACGTCGCTTCTCTCTCTGCTTCTCCAAACGGGGGCCTGGTGCACTACATCAATCAAAAAATCCAAACTGTCCCTTTAATGTTGCGAGGCTAGCATGTTTCTTTAAATCTATTTATAGTGCATCTTTTATTCCACTTTACGTTCCAAAAGTTTTGAAGAACTTGTGTTTTATAGCCTCTGAGAAAAAAAATTCCCGATGAGTGAAAACGAAGCAAATGGAGGGACGAATTATCCGTCAACATCCAAGAAGCAGTATCACCGAATTTCACGATGAAGAGCTCAGAAAGTCTTTGTGTGACAGAATGAGGAATTAGCTGCACTTAAAAAACATATTTGGACAAACTAAACAAGTGTGGAATTTATGTTCCGCCCTAATGGAAGTATTTCATGTTTCACTTTTACGAGAGAAAAGGCTTCAAAGACGATTTCATCTTTGGTCTAAAAGCATCTTTCTCCCACAGGACCAGTCTGATTAAATGTTCAGTATTTTCAAGAAGTTGTTTTCTAAAAACAGATGTTGGAACGAGGGGGGGTTGTTTTATAATAAGGCCATCCATGTGTTAGAGAACGAGCTCGTTACTTTGAGAACGTGTTAACCTTAATGATACCAGGGTAATGAGTTTCTTCATGACAGTCTGATGGAGTTAGCCAGCCCTAAATGGATCCAGTAAGCCCAGTTTAACCCCCAGCAGTTTTATGATGTCTTTTGTGAGCACAGAGGAATTAAATCTCTAACAAGTGGAAATTCTTTACTGCAGAAATTCAGATTTTTTCAATTAAAAGAGCGGCTCTGGATCATTTTTGATGGAATCTTCAATCCCTTTTGTAGCCATGTTTCTGTCCATAAAAGCAGAATCTGATTTTATATCAAATGCCAATGTGGTCTGAAGATGCAGCTTTGTGTGAACATTTTCATCTGAAATCTGAACTGTGAACCTCGATAAAGTGTCAAATGTAAACTGAGGTCTGATCAGAGCGTGTGAGGACAGTCGCGGACTCACGTGTCTTTCCGTTGTCAGACTGGCGCAGACCTTCTCCTTCTGGGTAAACTGGGACCACGGTCACAGTGTACGGGGTGTCGGACAGCAGGTTCCTCAGGACGGTGTTGGTGGTGCCGCCTGATACCTGCTCCTGCTCACACGCAAACACACAAAACAAGATCATTATTATTATTACACAATCTTTCACATCTCAGAAAGCTGTGGGTCAGCAGAAAGGTTCACAGGTTGAAAATTAAGACTCTGAAGTTCATTATTCATAAGACACAAGAGTGAAGCTGTGATCTCTGGGACTTTCATGGAAATTATATTATATTATTGTTTCACACAAAAATGATCCTCAAAAGCTATGAGAGCTGCAGAGACCAAACTTGACAGGTGAGTACGTCGGCTAAGCAGAAGCATCAGGCAGACTTGATTCACACAAGTCATGTATTAAAAGATTTCCTTTGTTTGCAGCAGTAAATGAAGCCATGGTAATGTAAACAAAATGTCAAGAATGACTTTTACCAACTGATAGATAAGCTATCAGTAACCAAAATTAATATCCTTGCATTAAAACAGCATCTTCGCCCCTTAAATGTTCAGTAACACAGAATTTAAGCGCGTTTAAATACAAAAAAAATCAGCATATTAAGCCTTTTTTGAAAAAGTCAAACATCACCTAACCTGAAACGACGGATAGTTTGTTACACAGAAACATCTGAGAAGCCGTTGATAGAAACTGAGAAGACGGCGAGATGGATTCTTGTTTGATCTCATGAATGCAGCTGCCTCACAAGGAAAAAAATGAATCACCTAAAGTGAGCGTAGACTTTTTTTTGCGAAATTGAGGAATTAACTGTTTCCATCGACCTTCTCTAATACGAGACTTGCGCTTCAGTATCCATTGATGGTTTTATTTGAATATACCTGCATTCATGTATTTTATTTGTAACCTGCATATGTAGTTATGTCGACACTCTTTATCCTGTGATGAAGTCAGAGTGACGTCTCACCATGTCCTCGGCGCCTCCGGATGCAGGGACGTAGAAGATGCGGTACTGGCGGACGTTGCCCTCCGCTGGCTCCCAGCGCACTTTGAGGGAGCTGGTGGTGGGATCAGTGACCTGCAGGTTCTTCACTCCGCCCAGAGCCTCTGTCAACACACACAATTTGACTTACAGCAACAGTCAGAGCAGCAGATTCACATTAGTCTCTGTTGGACCTTGTCAGAGCAGCAGATAAGTGAAACTCACTGCTTCAGGGTCTGTTCAACGAGTCTGCTGTCAAGTGTCAAACACTTCCTCTTTCTGTCATTACACCAAATTATCTTGCTAAAGTTGTACTTTTCCTTGATAATTTTCATTTTTCTAGCACAAATAAGACCTTTACCATGCAATGAAATATCAGTACTAACACCTTTTTCATATTTTACTCAGTCTTAAAATCATTAAGTGAAAACCTGTAAGTGAACTCACTTGTCTTTCCGTTCTCTGACATGCGTTTTCCCTCCATGTCAGAATAAATTGGCACCAGTGTCACTTTGTACTCTGTTTCTGGCTTCAGGTCTCTCAGCACCGTGTTGGTGGACATTCCAGATACCTGAGTCTGTAACACACAAGGTAACACGTCTGTAAAGGACTCTCAGCCATGGAGACACTTCATTCATCCATGTTGGAATTTATATGTGTCCTCACATGTGTTAATAAGCACTTTCATCCCTTGAAAGACAATAAAAAACAAAGATACAATGAGATTCTACTGAAAGCTCCATAACAGCGACTAAATGGACCTAGTAGATTGTTTAATCAGTCAGTTTAATGATGTTTAGTTGAAATCCCATCAGCTTCTGTCCACACATCTGAGCCAACAAAAAACTAGCAGATCTTAGCAAGTATAGAAACTCTTTGATATTATTTCTTCATTGATAGAAAAAGCAGCTGACCAAAAACCAAATCAAAAAGGGATTTCTATTGTTATAAGCATCCCAGTAGAAAACCGACCATGCTCTCGGGTCCTCCGGTGGTGGGGACGTAGATGATTTGATACTGCCTGACGTCGCCGTCGGCCGGCTCCCAGCGGACTCTGAGGGAGTTGGTGGTGGGGTCGGTCACCTGCAGATTCTTCACTCCACCCAGAGGCTCTGAAAGAGACGGGACACATCAGTCTGCGCGTAATCCTCTCTGTTTACTTTATCCTGCGGGGAGCAGCGGATGGGTGGGGTCC